>SNQJ01S0027570.1:223664-236249 GCA_010110895.2 Picea sitchensis | reverse complement strand
TCCTTCTTGTGAAAGTTGCATAGTAGGAAAACACCAGCGAGATAGTTTTCCATCATCCTCTTATAGAGCAAAAGAGTGCTTAGAGTTAGTTCACACAGACATATGTGGACCTATGCAAAATCAGTCGATTGGTGGAAGTTTTTATTTTCTGACATTTATTGATGATTGTAGCAGGAAAGTTTGGGTTTATTTTCTCAAACACAAATCCGAGACTTTCACTCAATTCAAAGAATTCAAGGCTAAAGCAGAGAAACAAAGTGGAAGATTTGTCAAAGTTTTGACATATGATGGAGGAGGTGAATATGACTCAAGAGAGTTTGTTGATTTTTGTAAACATCATGGTATTAAAAAGAAAATGACTACCAGATATACTCCACAACAAAATGGAGTGGCAGAAAGAAAGAATCGCACCATCATGAACATGGCTAGGAGTTTAATTACAACAAGAAAAATGTCCAAAGATTATTGGGATGAAGTGTTGCATGTTCAATTTACATACTCAATAGATCACCAACTTCCAGTGTTCAAGGTAAACTACCTGAAGAAAAATGCAGTGGATCTAAGGTAAATGTTTCTCATTTCAAAAATTTTGGTTGTGTTGCTTTTGCTCATGTTCCTGAAGAGCTAAGAAAGAAGCTTGATGATAGAAGTGAGAAGTACATTTTCATTGGCTATATTGAACAGTCGAAAGCATACAGATTATACAATCCTATTACTAAGAAATTTCTAGTAAGTAGAGATGTTAAGTTTATGGAAGATAAATCATGGGATGAAATGGAAAACAATACTTCTCACAAACCTTCTTTTGAGTTAGATGAAACACCTACAAATAAAGATGAAAATCAAGAATCAATAAGACGTCTTCCAAGATTGCAAGTTCAAAATGAAAGTAGTTCTTCGTCTCATAATGATTCTTCTTCTCGGAGTGATTCATCTTCATCTCATAGTGATTCAGATTCTGATCATAATCATCAAAGAATGAGAAGTTTGCATGATATATATGACCAAGATGATCATGTAGTCCAGTTTGCATTTTTCTCATCTCAACCTACTTGTTTTGATGAAGCTGCAAAGCAAAAAGTATGGGTAGATGCAATCAATAATGAAATAGAAGCTATTGAAAGAAACAATACATGGGTTTTAGTTGATCTACCTGCAGATAAAAATGTCATAAGTGTCAAATGGGTTTATAAAACTAAACTGAATGAAAAAGGTGAGATTGAAAAACACAAAGCAAGGTTAGTTGCCAGAGGTTTTTCACAACAACCTGACATTGATTATGGTGAAACTTTTGCACCTGTAGCAAGATTAGATACTGTCTGATTTGTTTCGGCCATTGCAGCACAAAATAAGTGGCCTATTTATCAAATGGATGTTAAGTCTGCATTTTTGAATGAAGTATTAAATGAAGAAGTGTATGTTCATCAACCACCTGGATTTGAAGTTAAATCACAAGAGCATCGAGTGTACAAGTTAAAGAAAGCCTTGTACGGTTTGAAGCAAGCTCCGCGAGCTTGGTATAGTAGGATTGATCATTATTTACTCAAAGATGGTTTCCGTAGGAGCGAAAATGAGCCTACTTTGTATATCAAGGTAGATAAGTAGGGTAATATTCTCATCCTATGTATTTATGTTGACGACATGATCTACACAGGAAACATGATGTTAGATGCATTTAGATCAGCCATGAAAAATGAGTTTGAAATGACAGTTCTTGGATTAATGACGTATTTCTTAGGTATTGAAGTAGACCAATCTGATCATGGTATATTTATTAGTCAACAAAAATATGTTGTTGATCTTTTGAAAAATTTAAGATGGAAAAGTGTAAGCCTGCTGACACTCCTATTACTCTTGGCACTAAATTAAGCAAGGAAGATTTAGGATCAGTAATAAGTTTCACATTGTATAAACAACTTGTTGGTAGTCTTATGTATCTTACTACTACAAGACCTGACATAACATATGCAGCAAGTTACATTTCCAGGTTTATGGAATCTCCTAAGTATTCTTATTGGAAAGTTGGTAAGAGAATCTTAAGATACATTGCAGGTAGAACCACTTATGGTTTGTAGTACACATCTTCAGCAGACAATATGCTTACAGGTTATACCGACAGTGATTATGTAGGAAGTATTGACGACATAAAAAGCACTTCATGCTATGCTTTTCTTTTTGGAAAGAATTTGATTTCATGGGCATCTAAGAAGCAACCCTTAGTTTCTATCTCTTCTGCAGAAACGAAATATGTAGCGGCAACAACAACAACATGTCATGCAGTTTGGCTTAAAAGGCTCTTGATGGATTTTGGATATACGACAAAAGAACCTATTTCGATTTTTTGTGACAATAACTCTACCATTTCCTCGTCGAAGAATAATGTGTTTCATCAAAAAAGCAAACACATTGATACTTGATTTCACTTCATTCATGAACTTGTCAAAAATGGTGACATTTTTCTCAAATTTTGTGGTTTTAAAGCTCAGCTAGCTGATATCTTCACTAAACCTTTGGGAAGAGATGTTTTTCAATTTCAACGTCAAAGTTTAGGCATTATTAATAATGTAATCCTCCAGATTAAGAGGGAGTGTTAGGAGTTAATTTACCTTAACGATTTAGTTAGATCAAACTATTTATGTTAACAATTACTTAGTTACTTCCATTTTAAAACTGTAAAACTGTTTTGTAACCTTTTATATAACTCTTATGAAGACAATAATCAGTGTGTTCAATTCCCAACATTTTTGTATTCGCTCTCTGTTTACTCTTCCATTATGTCTGTTTACATCTGTGTGATGCATCCCTGAGTTCCATTGTGCGGATGGTGTCTAATATGACAAGGTTATCTGGCCCGAGGAAACGATCTTCCTCAATCTCCTTGAGCTCTCGACATCTCTAATTTCTGGAACCTCTAAAGTTTAGAGTGAAGTAAAGGTTTGACATCTTATACGAAATGAACAAGAAACTTAGTTCAAAATATAACATTTCTTTCTCTTAGTATGCCGATATATTAGTCTAACAATCTCAAAATACCTAACTCATTAAATGTCTTACTATATATTAAACTATATGTGTCGAGAAATTAATACCTATAGCTTAATAAATCGATTCTATATTTGGCACTAGATTATCTTACCGTCAAGCCATTAATGCATTAATTTCCAATTCTATCATATGTTGGAAAGGTACAGACACCATGTTTTGGGAAGAATGAAATTGCGAGAAAGAAGGTTTATGGAAAGGTATGTTTGCAGAGAATGCTTCATGGGAGACTCATACTTACGGAAACATAGACTTGCAGGGGATGGATCAATACCCTATATGATAGATTGTGAAAAATAAAGAAAACTTAATCTTGTGGGTCGCAGGCCGCAAGTGAATCTCACAAGTTTATTCACCAATCAAATAATAAAAACCCCACCAGGATATTCCTACATGTCTTGCAGGTTGAGGGATACGAGAATGTTTTAGGAATGTTAACATACACTTATGATATAAAAATCCCATGAGGATTATCCTACAATGCTCGCGAGAAGATTAAATTTCCACGTCACCATGCACCGTCAACGAGGAATGGTTTTTATGGTTAAGTCTGAAAGGCTTGCTGGTGTAGTTCTCGATATAAATAAAGATACATGTTATTCCATAAAAAGTGACCCGTTTAATCTTGCGTGTCATGGGATGTGGGAGGAAAATAAGAAATATTGTCAAAATTCTTTGAGGCAAAACACCCATGTAACAACACCTCTTTATCAAACAATATATATATATTTTTAGTGGTCCGTTTAATCTTGTATTGGTGCTTTTAATACTTCAATGATAGATTGTGTTTGTTTTTATTTTATCAACATTTATCTACCCTTCTATCTAATTATCGTGGTAATTCCACTATAAGACTAGGAGCTCGCAATGTTGTAATAACAAAGCCCAAAGTCTTCACTTCAGGAGATTTTACTCCACACCCGCAGGTATGATTGTTTACACCTTTCAAGTTCACCTAAATCTTCATCTTGCATTACATATTAATATATGCATATATCCATATGTACAAAGCATAATACTTTTGTTCTCAACCAAAATCCTTAAATACAAAGTGGTCGACTTGTCTACAACTGAAGTATATAAATTTTTTGTTAACAAACGCTTTTAATTTTATCATGAAAAAATGCAGACTCTTTGTTATTGAAGGGGAATTCCTACTAGATCCTACCCTACATCCTAGTGCAAAAACCTTGTGATAGCATGTGAAATATATTGAAATATTAAATCGTTGTGTTGGATTTTTTACAAGGTTAATAGGAAACCCTAGAAGTCCTACACAAGCTAGAAGACTCCACGTGACTAGGGTTATATTGCAAGAGTATCGTCTAAGATTCTGGGCGCATACATTCGGACTCTGACATGCTAAGGTTCTGTAAAATTATTTTAACCTCCTTCGAATTTGTATGCGTATTTCTTGAGTCTACTCCAATGTACGAATTTCATTGTTACTTCTGGTGCTAGCTCGTCAAGTTCGTTTTAACATTGATGGTCCAACATTCTGGTCATATTTCATTTGCTTAAGCAATTTTATAATTAGTTATACCAACGTTTCCTGATTGTTTCCAATTCTGAGAATAAGTTGGAATCTTTATAAGTCGAGAACAAATTTTCATAAATTCCTTATCACTATTTTTTTCATGCTGAGATTATATAGGTTTTTCTTCCGAGTTTCGTTTAAATATAAAAAACGGAGATTATATTAACATAGGTACCAGTTATAAACTTCATTTTTTACACAACGCGTATTATTAGTACCTGCCAAGGTACTATAGTAATCGGATAGGATTTCATTTTGCATTGTTTTTACAACGTTTTTGAATTAATTTTATTAATTTGAATATTGGCTAAATTTAAAAAGCTTTTCATAATTTTTGGATATTCTTTATCTTTTTTCGATTGGTAAATGGCACATTTGATGGGATTAAATCCCTAGTGTATTTCAATTATTTTTTATATTTGTCAGTTTTTTATAAGTGTTTTTAAATGAATTTAAAAATATGCAATTATAATTGGCCAAACTCTGACCCATGCTGACATTCCTGACAGGGTTCCAAGCTACCGACGTCTCACTGCACGCAAATCCTATCTCATTGCAGTTAAGCCTCTGCATGTCCACTTAAGCCTCTGCATGTCCACTTGGATGATGCTGCATCTTGTGCATGCAGTGGATGATGCTGCATCTTGTGCATGCAGTGCTCCACTTGGATGCTCTGCACACCCTCTACCTGTTAGCAGAGCCATAACCTCCCCTTCTTTCTTATCTTCAACGTTCATTCTATTGAAAAAATAATGGACAAGGTGAGATGAACTTGGGTGGATGCAGCTCCCTGTAGGGGCTTTGCTCTTAGGCTTTTGATCGTAAAGTCAAATCATTTCTATCAAAGTTGTCTTTTGATCTGTTTAAATGCATGCCCACAAGAATGATCTTTCGTATGGCTTATTTAGCTAGCTAAGTCAGCTACTTAGTAAGTGAGTTAATCAGCTAGCTAAGCTATGGATGCTCTTTCTGGAAGTATGTGTTTGCTAGTGTGCCTGTTCTACAACGGTATTTAGGGAGATTTAGGGGCTACAAAGGGATTTATTTATGGCTGTTCTCAGTTTCAATCTTCAGGTGAGCTCTAGGTCCTCACTTCCCCTAAGGTCCATATTTGTGTTTATTTTGCAGAAATATATGTCTTTTCTTTTCCACAAATATTTGTAGTGAAATGGATTAAAATTGTACAAAACATACATGGTCTGAGTTGATGTCAATCTCAATACGAATCTCAATATGAGCAGGCGTATTCAATTTTTTTTTTAAGACTCCTTACAAATTCACAGAAAGATATTGTAAATTATTCTTACTCAATTGAATGCAGGAAGAAGGAGTAAAATGAAACTGTGAATTACTCCTGAAGAAAATGAATGAATGTATGAATGAATTACAGGTTTACCACTTGCCAACAAGCTTAGAAGTAGGCTCGACTTCATCTTGATTCATGGTTTTCGACCGGACACTATTCAATATATATAATCGAATTTATATATAACAAAATTGATCTTGACACTAGCGCTTGCACAAACGATTTACGACACCAGATCCGAGATAGCATATGTTATTAAAATATTGTGAGTCACTGCTACATCCTCATTACATACATATCCAAAAATGCCTATGCTTATTGTAGTTGCCAGGTAGTTGCAGCTTTGTTGCTCTTCACCTTGTATTAGATATCGGCCCTCATGGTTGTAATCCAAGTTCAAGACTTGCTGGATTGAACTTTAACGGAACCTTTGGATTTGTGAGTATGTAATCATTTCACCGCCTGTGTAAACGGTGTTCACCACCTGTGTAAACAGTGCATCGGTGCCCTCTTGACCTTTCAAGACTCGAGGATTGAACACCGATTACTATTTTGTCCTATATTGCTTAAACGGTGGCCGATTACTATTTTGTCCTAGATTGCTTAAACGGTGGCCGCCTTAACCGTTGAAGACAACTAGACAGTATCACCGCCTTATTAAAATCTAGAAAATCGAAGGGGCAAATTTTCTGTGTTTAAATACCAGAGTCGAAATTGTAATCGTAGATGAGCTTGAAAGCATTTCTTGAATCGAATTGGTTATTCAAATTTTTGGAGGTCTGCTCTCCGTTTTTACTTAGTATTTCATTGAGTTTGTAGCCCACAGCCTGATCTGATTTGGTGATTCGGCGATTGCCATTGTGTATTGTTTATGTATCGATCATTCCCAAATGTCGAAACCCGAAGGGGCCCACAACCAATTCGTGATTTCTCGATTCGGCAATTCTTGGCATGCTTTGTTCTTGGTGTCGAGCGTTTGTAAATGTCGAACCCCGAACGTCGATTGACTGTTGACCTCTGGTTTCTCACATTTGGTATCAGAGCTAGCAGTCTATTCTGCTATTACTTAGTTCATTGCAGAATATTCCTGTTGCTGCCAAACTTTATTTTCTTATTTTTTTGCGTGAAGGTTTATTTGATTTCTTTTCAAATTTTTATGAATGGCTACGTCTGGTAGTAGCTCTTTTCAGGTGCACGTTCCTGTACTAAGCGAGAAGTTATATGACTCTTGGTATATTTGGATGAGGACGATTTTGCGTTCTCAGGATTTGTGGACTTATGTTATTGATGGTTATGCTGAGCCAGCTGATGTTGCAGCAGAATTGGCTCTGTCTAATGCTGACTATGTTTTGCTGAAGGAAAATAGGAAGAAGGATAATAAATCTCTTGGATTAATCCAACAAGGATTAAATGAATCCATTTTTACAAAGATTTCCAGTGTTGCATCTTCGAAGATGGCTTGGGACATTCTTGAAACCAATTATCAAGGTGTGTCCAAGGTGAAGACAGTCAAGTTGTAGAACTTAAGAAGGGACTTCGAAAATTTGAAGATGAAGGATAATGAAAGTGTTGATACTTTCATGACTCAAGTGATGAGTATTGTGAACCAACTCATGTAGTATGGAGATGATATTGAGAATAAGAGAGTTATTGAGAAAGCACTGAGAAGTTTACCCAAGAAGTTTAAACAAATAGTTGTATCCATAGAGGAATTTAAACATTTAAGTCTCATGTAAATTGATGAATTAACTGGTTCTCTTGTTGCTCATGAATCTAAGATATCTAGATATGAAGAAGGATCAATGGAGCATGCTTTCAAATCCCAACTGCATGTTACCAAAGGCAGAGGTAGAGGAAGGTTTTATAATCGTGGAAGAGGAGCTCGATTTTTTGGTCGAAGGGACAACAAAGTTGAATCTGAGTCTGAACAGAAGTTCCAGCAAAATCTTCCTAATTGAAGAGGGAGCAACAACAAACCTTGGCAACAAGAAAATCAGAGGGATGAAAAAACTAAAGTACAATGTTATTATTGTAAGAAGTTTGGGCATTTTGCCAACAAATGTTGGAAGAAGTAGGCAGATGTTGGAAAGCAGTTTGTACATATCACAAATGAGTCTGAGTATAATCAAAATCCTATGTTTTTGACTTGTAATGTCACTCAGGAAAGTGCTAAAGATATTTGTTTTTTGGATAGTGGTTGCAATAACCACATTACTGGTAATAGGGACTTATTTTCTTCTATTGATACTAGTATTCAGTCTGAAGTAAAACTGGGGAATGACTATAAGGTTACAGTTAATGGTAAAGGTGTAGTTCCAGTCTACACTAAGAATAATCAGAGAAGAAATATTGATGATGTTTATTTTGTGCCTAGTTTAAAATGCAATCGTATTAGTGTTGGACAACTGTTGGAGAAAAAGTACAGAGTATTCTTCAAGAACAAGGTATGCACAATCTATGATAAATTACCCAACAAACAGTTGATTGCAAGAGTTGAGATGACCAAGAATAGAATGTTTCCACTTGTTATGAAAAATGATTTGAGTGGTTCTTTGAATGCTTATAAAGCTAGAAGTCTAGATGAATCTTGGTTATGGCATTTGAGATATGGTGATTTACATTTTGGTGGCTCAGATCTGTTACAAAAGAAACAGATGGTAAAAGGGTTACCTTGTATTCAACGACCTGCAAGCTCTTGTGAGAGTTGTATACTTGGAAAACATCACATAGAGAAATTTGTTTCAGGTGTTTTCTACAGAGGAAAAGCTCCTTTGGAAATTGTTCACAGAGATTTGTGTGGACCTATGCAAACACCTTCATTAACTGGCTGTGTTTATTTTATGACTTTCATTGATGATTTCAGTAGGAAGACTTGATTGTATTTGTTGAAACATAAATTTGAAGCCTTTGAAGTTTTCAAGAAGTTTAAGTCTATGGTTGAGAATGAGAGTGGTCAAAACATTAAAATCTTAAGGTTTGACAGAGGAGGTGAATACAAAATCAATGAATTCATTGAATTTTGTGATATTCATGGAATTAAAAGGCAATTTACTGCTCGATATACTCCACAGCAGAATGGAGTGGCTGAAAGGAAGAATTGGAGTATCATGGATATGGCTTGAAGTATGTTGAAAGAGAAGCATCTTTCAAATGAATATTGGGGAGATGCAGTTATTTGCTCTGTTTTTATCTTGAATATAATTCTGACCAAGACTGTGAGGGATCATGTACCTCAGGAAGCCTGGGATGGTAAGTCTTGCAATGTTTCTCATTTCAAAAATTTTGGATGTGTTTCATTTGCGCATGTCCCTGCAGAAATAAGGAGGAAGTTGGATGACAAAAGTGAGAGTTGTATCTTTGTTGGATACAGTTAAGAGTCTAGGGAATATAAACTCTATAATCCCATCACCCAGAAATATGTAATCAGCAGAGATGTTCAATTTAAAGAAGATGAAGCCTGGGATGGTAGTATTGACAAATCAATTTCAGAGGGAGCTGTGTTACCCCGTGAAGATGATGATGGAGTTGAGCAGGCTGAAGGAGATGGAAAGATGGTTCCACATGCACATACATCCTCAACAGGAATTCCAACAAGGCAAGCACTAGATTTCAGCCCATTTCAATTTAGGACGCCAAGAACTCATGAGCGTGGTGAGCCATCTGGACATGGTGGACATCAAACAAATTCATAGGTAAGTAGAATCGAATCCTACTTTAGCTTCATTGAAAAACAGTTTTAAAGGTCATAAGACTAGAAACTTAAGAGAATTATATGATCAGAATGAAGAAGTAGATCATATTTCAAATTTTGCATTAATGGCATGTGATCCTGTAAGTTTTAATGAAGCTGCTAAAGAGGATGTCTTGATAAAAGCAATGGATGAGGAGATTGATTCCATTGAAAGAAATAGAACTTGGGATCTTGTAGATTTAGCTAAAGGTAAGAACAATATTGGTGTTAAGTGGGTTTATAAAACTAAGTTGAAAGTAGATGGTGAAGTTGAAAATTACAAGGCAAGACTTGTAGCTCAGGGGTTTAGTCAGCAACCAGACATTGATTACAATGAAACATTTGCTCCTGCAGCAAGAATTGATACTGTGAGGATGGTCTTATCTATTGCAGCTCATAATAGATGGATCATGCATCAGATGGACGTTAAGTCTACATTCTTGAATGGATATTTGGAAGAAGAGGTTTATGTAAGACAACCTCTGGGTTATGAGATTGATAAACATAGAGATAAAGTTTACAAGTTAAGGAAATCTTTATATGGATTGAAGCAGGCATCCAGAGTTTGGTATAGCATAATTGATCAATACCTGATCAATGTTGGATTCAGCAGAAGTTCAAGTGAACCAACTCTGTATACAAAAGTAAATCAGGAAGGTAAAATTTTGGTTGTCTGTTTCTAGGTTGAAGACTCGATTTTTACTCGAGATCTATCTGTAGATGATTTTAAAAATGCCATGAAAATGAAGTTTGAGATGACTGATTTAGGATTGAGGAAATATTTTCTTGGAAGTGAAGTGGATCAATCTGATGATGTCATTTTCATTTCTCAAACTAACTATGCAAATGAAGTGGTGAAAAGGTTTAGAATGTTGGATTGCAACTGGTATTAAATTGAGCAAGTATGATGAGGGATCATATGTTGATCCAACTCTGTATAAGAAGCTAGTTGGAAGCCTTATGTACTTAACAACAACCAGACCTGATATAATGTTTGTTGTAAGTTTGATTTCGAGATTCATGGAAACTCCAAAGAGTACTCATTGGCAAGCAGGAAAGAGGATCACGAGATATGTTGCTGGAACAACTGACTTTGGTATCCAATACACATCAAGTTTAAAATTTGAGTTGATCGGATATACTGATAGTGAATTTGCAGGTTCCATTGATGACAGGAAAAGCACATCTGGGTATGTGTTCAGTCTTGGATCTGGAGCAGTCGCATGGGCATCAAAGAAACAACCCATTGTGACTGTATCTTCTACTGAGGCAGAGTATGTTGCAATAGTTGCAGCTACATGTCAAGCTGTGTGGATGAGAAGGGTCTTGAATGAATTGTTGCATGACCAGAATGATGCAACTCAAATTGTTTGTGACAATAAATCTACCATTGCACTGTCAAAGAATCACGTCTTTCACAAACAGAGTAAGCACATTGATACAAGGTATCATTTCATTTGAGAGATGGTAACTGGTAAAGAGATTTTTGTTCAGTTCTGCAGATCTGAAGAACAATTTGCAGACATATTTACGAAGCCTTTGGGAAATGAATTGTTTAAAATCCATAGAAGAAATATTGGGGTCTACAAGCCATAATGCATTGTTTACAACAATTTTGTTTTACATGTTTTCAGTTTGTTTTTGTCTGAAATGATTAAGAGGGATTATGTGAGGATGTAATCATTTCACCGCCTGTGTAAACAATGCATCGGTGGCTGTCTTGACCTTTCAAGACTCGAGGATTGAACACTGATTACTATTTTGTCCTATATTGTTTAAACGATGGTCTCCTTAACCGTTGAAGGCAACCAGACACCATCCCGACCTTGATTGAAATCCTTTAGAAGATCGAAGGGGAAAATTTTCTGTGTTTAAATACCAGAGTCGAAATTGTAATCGTAGATGAGCTTGAAAGCATTTCTTTAATCGAATTGGTTATTCAAATTTTTGGAGGTCTGCTCTCCGTTTTTACTTAGTATTTTATTGAGATTGTAAACTCTGGTTTTGAAGTTTTAACCTTGTCTCATATTGATTTGGAGCATAGCGATTCCGTTTTTTTTTTTCTTTCGGAACAACTGTTGGCTTATGAAATAGACCCGCTCACTCTCCAAGTGCCGAAACCCGAAGTGGGCCCACAGCGTGATCGGATTTCGTCATTAGGCGATTACCGTTGTGTGTTGTTTATGTATGGAGCATTCCCAAACGCCGAAACCCGAAGGGGCCCACAGTCAATTTGCGATTTCGGCAATTCTTGGCATGCTTTGTTCTTGGCGTCGAACATTTGTAAACGCCGAACCTCGAATGCCGATTGACCGCCGACCTCTGGTTTCTCACAGGATTTATATTGTAGGGGTTTTTGGACGAGCATTTCACTCAGTTTTAGCAGCTACAGGACAAAATTAATCCTGATTTCGTGCAAAAAGTGATTTCTTTTTTCTTTGAAGATTCACTGAAATGGTTGAATACTTTGAAAAATACACTGTATATTTACTTATTCTCTAATCTCTCGAACGAAAATTCAGCCTTAGGTTTGCAATTAATATTTTAAGCAGATCCACTTCTGGTACGTTGAGTCCCTTCCATGGAAATAATCTAGAATGTGCCGAAGCTTCTGACAGACCCTACAACAACAACGCTTTTCATAGTCAAGCTACAGAATCCGTTATGTCTCACCCCACACTAGCATGATCTGAGTAGTGATACCCTGTTTAGATTAATCAAAACTAGAATTCAGGCCACTCCTCCCATTTATAAAAATTCATACACTTGTTCACTTAAACCAACTAATAGAACTTTCAAAGTTGAAATGAACTGAGACATATATTATTAATAAATGACAACATGAAAACCCGTGTTGCTCGCAATTTCCAATAACTAACGAAATGAACTAATTAATACCTTAGTCGCCATGCAGATGGCCCATGTGTACAAGTGTTGTGGGAGCCTATAATTTAGCATGCATAGACATGT
>SNQJ01S0027570.1:195768-222661 GCA_010110895.2 Picea sitchensis | reverse complement strand
TGAGTACATCGAGATGCAGGAAAACACCATGTGCTTTGATGAAGTACAAGATGCGACAGTTTGTTTAAGAACAAAATATTTTGTTGGCATCATTTTCAGTCTTGTATAATTTGTTTTCAAGATTGATGGTTTTCTTGGCTTGTGACCAGATGTCGCAGGAAATTTTTTGCAGCCATTGGAGAGTTGATTGTGTTGACGTCAAAGAGTTCGAAAGAGGGACTTGATTCTCAGTGGGAAGGTTGGCAGTCTTCCAAGCACAGAGAGAACAGTGGGTCCACCACAGCCAGAGAGCAGTGGTTGAGGGACATAGCTGGTTGCAGTGCCAGACATGTCAAAGTATTCAGGTGATTGTCGAAAAGACTTTTCAAGTAGAATCAGTTGATAGAAATTGAAAGCAGACAGATGATCATAAGCTTTTGTGGTTCCAAAATCCTTTTAGTGGCAAGGTGTGATCAAAATCTGGACCAGGGGTCAAATTTTAGCTCAAAAATAAACATTTTCATAATTTCCTCAAAATGAACGAGATCATATCCCTCGTCGTCACGAACCCAACTCAACTCGTTTTGTCTCAAACAGATGTTGGGAGTGAGAGATATCGCGATCTGTCTGAATCGTCAAACAGGTAAAAAAATGGATGCTGACTATGCAGTCCGTACAGTCCGTACTGATGCTGACGTGGCATGACCATATGCTGACATGGATTGACCGTACATGCTGATGTGGTAGAGGTGACATGGCGGTTTCATATTGGCAGACTTGGGCAAATCATTTGTTGACACGTGGCAGTTATTGGGCAAATGGTAAGGTGCCACGTGGCCCAGTCATGGGCTGCCACATGGCACCCCAGTATTGGTTGAATTGGTTGTTGTTAATTTTTTTTTATAGTACACCGGATTTGAACCGTGGACCTCCCCCTTTGGCAACGATTTGGTAGAGTGTGGGCTACCACTAGCCCACACCGTAGTCCTTGTTATCTATACGAGGTTTTTTATATTTGAATTAACATATTGTAATGTGTGGCGGGGGGTTGGGCCAGGGCTTAGCCCCGACCCGAGGTTTTATTGTGTCACACATATGACCATGGCATATTGTTTGCACGAGGTTTCAAATGTAAGGCCAGTGGTTTTATTACATAACATATGTAATATTTGTGTGCGGGAATATTAAACCATAACCAAAGTTCGGTCATATTTATAATGTATGTGACCATGCCCTATGTGGAATGGGGGCACGGATTTTATGCCGTGTTTTTATGGTTTACACATATGACCACAGTTGGAGAGCACATAAATTGGTTTTGAAATTGGTTTTTAAAGCGGTTAACGGTTTATCCGTTTTTACAAATGTGCAAGGTCATATGACCTCCATGCGCCCAGGTGCTAGGCGGTTAGGGGCTGGTGCGCCCATAACCATCCTACAGTTTGCACTGTTGTCACAGTTGCACCTGGTGCTGGATTTTTACGCTCTATATTGCATGTGTGCCAGGTTCATTTGACAAGGGTGCGTTTTGTAGATGCAGAGACAACAAACTTGAAGGAGGAAAATGGCAGGAGGCCTATCTTCTTCATCTTTTGGCCGATTGAGGTGCCGTAAAAATAAAGCTAGGGGTTTTTGGACATCCTGAATCCATTGGCACTATTATCAAGGCCATTTGAAGACTTGTTTTTCAAGATTTTAGCCATTGAAGTTTCAACAAGTTCTAGGGAGCTTGAAGCCCTCATTGATTGAGGACATGTTTTGGTGAGCCTATGTTTGTTTTCTGTGACTGAATAGTCATTTTTGGCTAACTGTTATGCTCTGAACACATTGGGATAGGTTTCATAGGCTTTTGAGGACTTTTATAGGTGTTTTTTCCATAGAGAATCTCATGGAATCTTAAGGCCACATGTAGAAGAGGTCATGTCCGGATGAGCCATGATCCGTTTTCAGATTTTTATTAGTCATTTTTGGGGTTTTTATGTGTTCTGATCTCAATGGTACAGTCTGTTTTTCCATCTGAGTTGAGAAGTATCTTGTAAAAGAACTTTTGACAAATTAATCCCAAAGAGCCAAGTCCATTGATGGAGGCTCAAGGAGATGTAGCCCGGAGGGGGGTGAACTCCTTTATCATGTTGTTCCTGTTGTGAGTTTGATGGTTTATTTGCTGCAAGTTATGTTGTTGTGCATTTATTGAAAGTAAATATATAACCATTTAAAAGAACATATCCTCACACATAAGCATTTACAAGAATATACATGAACTTAACACATAAGTTTATGTTGCATATTTTAACACATGAAGCAAGGTCTTGTAAAGTTTATTTTAATGAAGTAGAGGGTACTTGCATAGCATAACAAGTTAGCCTTCTATTTTCAGATCAGAAGGCAACTAGACAACATCACCACCTTATTAAAATCCTTTAGAAGATTGAAGGGGCAAATTTTCTGTGTTTAAATACCAGAGTCGAAATTGTAATCATAGATGAGCTTGAAAGCATTTCTTGAATTGAATTGGTTATTCAAATTTTTGGAGGTCTGCTCTTCGTTTTTACTTAGTATTTCATTGAGTTTGTAAACTCTAGTTTTGAAGTTTTAACCTCATCTCATATTGATTTGGAGCATAGCGATTCCATTTTTTTTTGTTTTCGGGACATCTGGTGGCTTATGAAATAGACCCGCTCACTCTCCAAGTGCCGAAACCCGAAGTGGGCCCACAACCTGATCAAATTTGGTGATTCGACGATTTTCGCTGTGTGTTGTTTATGTATCGATCATTCCCAAATGCTGAAACCCGAAGGGGTCCACAGCCAATTCATGATTTCACGATTCAACAATTCTTAGCGTGCTTTGTTCTTGGCGTCGAGCGTTTGTAAATGACGAACCCCGAATGTCGATTGACCGTCTACCTCCAGTTTCTCACATTTGGTATCAGAGCTAGAAGTCTATTCTTCTATTGCTTAGTTCATTGTAGAATATTCGTGTTGGTGCCAAACTTTATTTTCTTATTTTTTTGTGTGAAGGTTTATTTGATTTCTTTTCAAATTTTTATAAATGGCTACATCTGATAGTAGCTCTTCTCAGGTGCAGGTTCCTGTACTGAGCGAGAAGTCATATGACTCTTGGTATATTTGGATGAGGACGATTTTGCGTTCTAAGGATTTGTGGACTTATGTTATTGATGGTTATGCTGAGCCAGCTGATGTTGCAGCAGAATTGGCTCTGCCTAATGCTGGTTATGTTTTGCTGAAGGAAAACAGGAAGAAGGATAATAAATCTCTTGGATTAATCCAGCAAGGATTAAATGAATCCATTTTTACAAAGATTTCTAGTGTTGCATATTCGAAGATGGCTTGGTACATTCTTGAAAATAGTTATCAAGGTGTGTCCAAGGTGAAGACAGTCAAGTTGTAGAACTTAAGAAGGGACTTCGAAAATTTGAAGATGAAGGATAATGAAAGTGTTGATACTTTCATGACTCAAGTGATGAGTATTGTGAACCAACTCATGCAGTATGGAGATGATATTGAGAATAGGAGAGTTATTGAGAAAGTGATTAGAAGTTTACCGAAGAAGTTTGAACTACTAGTTGTACCCATAAAGGAATTTAAAGATTTAAGTCTGATGCAAATTAATGAATTAACTAGTTCTCTTGTTGCTCATGAATCTAGGATATCTAGATATGAAGAAGGATCAATGGAGCATGCTTTCAAATCCCAAATGCATGTTGCCAGAGGCAGAGGTAGAAGAAGGTTTTATAATCATGGAAGAGGAGGTTGATTTTTTGGTTGAAGGGACAACAGAGCTGAATCTGAGTATGAATAGAAGTTCCAGCAGAAACCTCCTAATTGAAGAGGGAGCAGCAACAAACCTTGGCGACAAGAAAATCATAGGTATGACAAAACTAAAGTACAATTTTATTATTGTATGAAGTTTGGGCATTTTGCCAACAAATGTTGGAAGAAGCAGGCAGATGCTGGAAAGCAGTCTGCACATATTACAAATGAGTCTGAGTATGATCAAAATCCTATGTTTTTGACGTGTAATGTCACTCAGGAAAGTGCTAAAGATATTTGGTTTTTGGATAGTGGTTACAGTAACCACATGACTAGTAATAGGGACTTATTTTCTTCTATTGATACTAGTATTCAGTCTGAAGTAAAACTGGGGAATGACTATAAGGTTACAGTTAATGGTAAAGGTGTAGTTCCAGTCTACACTAAGAATAACCAGAGAAGAAATATTGATGATGTTTATTTTGTGCCTGGTTTAAAATGAAATCTTATTAGTGTTGGACAACTGTTGCAGAAAAAGTACAGAGTATTCTTCAAGAACAAGGTATGCACAATCTATGATAAATTGCCCAGCAAACATTTGATTGCAAGAATTGAGATGATCAAAAATAGAATGTTTCCACTTGTTATGAAAAATGATTTGAGTGGTTTCTTGAATGCTTATAAAGCTCGAAGTCTAGATGAATCTTGGTTATGGCATTTGAGATATGGTCATTTACATTTTGGTGGCTTAGATCTGTTACAAAAGAAACAGATGGTAAAGGGGTTACCTTGTATTCAACAACCTGCAAGCTCTTGTGAGATATGTATACTTGGAAAATATCACAGAGAGAAATTTGTTTCAGGTGTTTCCTACAGAGAAAAATCTCCATTGGAAATTGTTCACACGGATTTGTGTGGACCTATGCAAACACCTTCTTTAACTGGCTGTGTTTATTTTATGACTTTCATTGATGATTTCAATAAGAAGACTTGGTTGTATTTGTTGAAACAAAAATTTGAAGCCTTTGAAGTTTTCAAGAAGATTAAGTCTATGGTTGAGAATGAGAGCGGTCAAAACATTGAAATCTTAAGGTTTGACTGAGGAGGTGAATACAAACTCAATGAATTCATTGAATTTTGTGATATTCATGGAATTAAAAGGCAATTTACTACTTGATATACTCCACAGCATAATGGAGTGGCTGAAAGGAAGAATCGGACTATCATGGATATGGCTCGAAGTATGTTGAAAGAGAAGCATCTTTCAAATGAATATTGGGGAGATGCAGTTATTTGCTCTGTTTTTATCTTGAATAGAAGTCCGACCAAGACCGTGAGGGATCATGTACCTCAGGAAGCCTGGGATGGTAAGTCTTGCAATGTTTCTCATTTCAAAAAAATTGGATGTGTTGCATTTGTGCATGTACCTGCATAAATAAGGAGGAAGTTGGATGACAAAAGTGAGAGATGTATCTTTGTTGGATACAGTGAAGAGTCTAGGGAATATAAACTCTATAATCCCATCACCCAGAAATCTGTAATCAACAAAGATGTTCAATTTAAAGAAGATGAAGCCTGGGATGGTACTATTGACAAATAAAGTTCAGAGGGAGTTGTGTTACCCCGTGAAGATGATGATGGACCTGAGCAGCCTGAAGGAGATGGACACATGGTTCCGTATGCACATACGTCTGCAACAAGAATTCCAACAAGGCAAGCACCAGATTTCAACCCATTTCAATTTAGAACGCCAAGAACTCATGAGCATGGTGAGCCATCTGGACATGGTGGACATCAAACAAATTCACAGGTAAGTAGAATTGAATCCTACTTTAGCTTCATTGAAAAACAGATTTAAAGGTCATAAGACTAGAAGCTTAAGACAATTATATGATCAGAATGAAGAAGTAGATCAGATTTCAAATTTTGCATTAATGGCATGTGATCCTGCAAGTTTTAATGAAGCTCCTAAAGAGGATGTTTGGATAAAAGAAATGGATGAGGAGATTGATTCCATTGAAAGAAATAACACTTGAGATCGTGAAGTTGAAAAGTACAAGGCAAGACTTGTAGCTTAGGGGTTTAGTCAACAACCCGACATTGATTGCAATGAAACATTTGCTCCTGCAGCAAGAATTGATATTGTGAGGATGGTCTTATCTATTGCAGCTCAGAATAGATGGATCATGCATCAGATGGACGTTAAGTATGCATTCTTGAATGAATATTTGGAAGAAGAGGTTTATGTAAGACAACCTCTGGGTTATGAGATTGATAAACACGGAGATAAAGTTTACAAGTTAAGGAAATCTTTATATGGATTGAAGCAGGCATCCAGAGTTTGGTATAGCAGGATTGATGAATACCTGATCAATGTTGGATTCAATAGAAGTCCAAGTGAACCAACTCTGTATACAAAAGTAAATCAGAAAGGTAAAATTTTGATTGTCTATTTGTATGTTGATGACCCAATTTTTACTCGAGATCTATCTGTAGATGATTTTAAAAATGCCATGAAAACAAAGTTTGAGATGACTGATTTAAGATTGATGAAATATTTTCTTAGAATTGAAGTGGATCAATCTGATGATGACATTTTCATTTGTCAAACTAACTATGCAAATGAAGTGGTGAAAAGGTTTAGAATGTTGAATTGCAAGCCAACCGCAACACCAATGGCAACTGGTATTAAATTGAGCAAGTATGATGAGGGATCATATGTTGATCCAACTCTGTATAAGAAGCTGGTTGGAAGCCTTATGTACATAACAACAACCAGACCTGATATAATATTTGTTGTAAGTTTGATTTCGAGATTCATGGAAACTCCAAAGAGTACTCATTGGCAAGAAGGAAAGAGGATCTCGAGATATGTTGCCGGAACAACTGACTTTGGTATCTGATACACATCAATTTTAAAATTTGAGCTAATCAGATATGATAGTGATTTTGCAGGTTCCATTGATGACAGGAAAAGCACATCTGGGTATGTGTTAAGTCTTGGATCTGGAGCAGTCGCATGGGCATCAAAGAAACAACCCATTGTGACTGTATATTCTACTGAGGCAGAGTATGTTACAACAGCTGCAGCTGCATGTCAAGATGTGTGGATGAGAAGGGTCCTGAATGAATTGTTGCATGACCAGAATGATGCAACTCAAATTCTTTGTGACAATAAATCTGCCATTGCACTGTCAAAGAATCACGTCTTTCACAAATAGAGTAAGCACATTGATACAAGGTATCATTTCATTCGAGAGATGGTAACTCGTAAAGAGATTTTTGTTCAGTTCTGTAGATCTGAAGAACAACTTGCCGACATATTTACGAAGCCTTTGGGAAATGAATTATTTAAAATCCATAGAAGAAATATTGGGGCCTTCACGCTGTAATGCATTGTTTACAACAATTTTGTTTTACATGTCTTCAGTTTATTTTTCTCTGAAATGATTAAGAGGGAGTATGTGAGGATGTAATCATTTCACCGCCTGTGTAAACGATGCATCGGTGGTCGTCTTGACCTTTCAACACTCGAGGATTGAACACCGATTACTATTTTTTCCTATATAACTTAAACGATGGTCGCCTTAACCGTTGAAGGCAACCAGACACCATCACCACCTTGATTAAAATCCTTTAGAAGATCGAAGGGGAAAAGTTTCTGTGTTTAAATACCGGAGTCAAAATTGTAATCGTAAATGAGCTTGAAAGCATTTCTTGAATCGAATTGGTTATTCAAATTTTTGGAGGTCTGCTCTCCATTTTTACTTAGTATTTCGTTGAGTTTGTAAACTCTGGTTTTGAAGTTTTAACCTTGTCTCATATTGATTTGGAGCATAGCGATTCCGGTTTTTTTTTTTCTGGACATCTGTTCGCTTATGAAATAGACCCGCTCACTCTCCAAGTGCCGAAACTAGAAGTGGGCCCACAGCCTGATCGGATTTCGTCATTTGGTGATTACCGCTGTGTGTTGTTTATGTATTGAGCATTCCCAAACGTCGAAACCCGAAGGGGCCCACAGCCAATTCGCGATTTCGCGATTCGGCAATTCTTGGCGTGCTTTGTTCTGGGCGTCGACCGTTTGTAAACGCCGATTGACCGCCGACCTTCGGTTTCTCACAGGATTTATATTGTAGCGGTTTTTGGACGAGCATTTCACTCAGTTTCAGCAGCTACAAGACAAAAGTAATCCTGATTTCGTGCAAAAAGTGATTTCTTTTTTCTTTGAAGACTCACTGAAATGGTTGAATACTTTGAAAAATACAATGTATATTTACTTATTTTCTAATCTCTCGAACGAAAGTTCAGCCTTAGGTTTGCAATTAATACTTTAAGCAGATCCACTTCTGGTACGTTGAGTCCCTTCCATGGAAATAATCTAGAATGTGCCGAAGCTTCTGACAGACCCTACAACAACAACGCTTTTCATAGTCAAGCTACAGAATCCGTTATGTCTCACCCCACACTAGCATGATCAGAGTAGTGATACCCTGTTTAGATTAATCAAAACTAGAATTCAGGCCAGTCCTCCCATTTGTAAAAATTCATACACTTGTTCACTTAAACCAACTAATAGAACTTTGAAAGTTGAAATGAACTGACACATATATTATTAATAAATGACAACATGAAAGTTGAAATCAACTGACACATATATTATTAATAAATGACAACATGAAAACCCGTGTTGCTCGCAATTTCCAATAACTAACGAAATGAACTAATTAATACCTTAGTCGCCATGCAGATGGCCCATGTGTACAAGTGTTGTGGCAGTCTATAATTTAGCATGCATAGACATGTTCAGTAGTTTATGTAGCTCAGTCTGGCAGGAAGCACGAGCTCACGAGCACCAATTTCTAATATCTAATGAGAGTAACTAGCAGAGTCGCTAACACACGGCCGGTGAACGCCGAAAGACTTACTGCGGTTTCATTAAAAAATTCAGTAAAAACTTTAGGAATATGCCAGCATTTTCAATGCATAACCATCAGATTAGAATTTAAGATTAAAAGATCATTAATTGTGCCCATCTCCAATAGATATACGCCTTTCGGCTTAATTAATTTACAAAATTCAATGCCTTTGAGAATACTAAGCCCATGACCTTGATTGTCTACAATCCTATAACAAATGTCCCCACACAACTAGTTTAGTTTTCAAATCTGACTTGCATGCCATTCTCGAGGGTAGCATCCTTAAATGGTTCTTCCACGTGTTTGATTTATCTGTCATTGACATTACAGGAAACTGCGACAGTTTTTTAAATAAAAATCCAAAATGATGGATAATTAATTCGACTTCTGCAATAGATAGAAAGACGATGAACTGTTCTATGGTCAAACTGTTGTTATTGCTTTTTCTTGTGGGGATTTCCTCGGAAATCGGAGAAGGAGCAGAAAAACAACGACATGAAGAGGTTGATTTTCTGAAAGCTACCAAAGATGAAGATATGTTTGAGTGGTTGAAGTGGGTGAGGAGGAAAATTCACAGGCATCCAGAGCTCATGTTTAAGGAATTCAATACCAGCAAGCTGATAAGGCAAGAGTTGGATGCAATGGGAGTGCATTATGAATTGCCCTTTGCACACAGGTGTGGTTGCTACTATCGGATCGGGCACTGCTCCAGTTGTTTCCCTCTGTGATGACATGGATGCCCTCCTTCCCGTTGCAGGTATGAATTTTGAAAGAGAGTACGATATATATACATATATAACTTCGCAAAATTCATCAATTCAATTCATTTATATCGATATTTCCGATTAGCTTATTCACTGTTCTGGTAAATGAAAATCAATCATTTTTAAAATTATCCTCAGTAAATAATGTCTAAAAATAATGTACAACTTTTATGTCTAAATTATTATAATTAGTTGTGTCTAGAATTTAAATACATATATTATTATAATAAATTAAATTAAAAAATATATATTTTATTTAAAATTGAAAAATAACTATCTATAACAATTATATAATTACAATAAAATAAATAAATATATATATTTATTTTATCTTTGAAGCAAAGTCTTTCAGAAAACTTTTATATTATCCCTGCATTTACTTATAGGCATCGATATCATTACCTCTAGGGTTGCATCCAATCTGATCACCCCTATATCCTGAATTAACCTCCTGAAAGTTTTGGATCCTTCTTTTTTACCATAATTAATGTTGATGTTGTGGACCTTTCTTTTTAACCATGATTATTGGTGAGCATCCATTCCTTCAAAAGCAAGGATGAGGTTGTCATGATCAAGTAAAAATTAATATTAAATTTTAAGTCAGAGGTAATTATTAAATAATATCTTATTAATGTTAATATTACAATAAATAAGTAGTTATTTCACAGTCCCTCTCGATGTCATTATATCTATGAACAAAAGTTAACTACATTTCAGAAAATAGGTTAAATTTCGTAATTATGTTCCTGGTAAGTACGATGGCTTCAAGAAAATATCAAGTACAATTTTCTTATAAGTGTTATCATTAACTTGCAAACACTGTCATCTTATTTAAGATTTATGTTTTGAATAATGTGATTAGTTTGTTCGTATTATCTGTTTCCTTTGATGTCTACTAAATAGTAAATGCAACCCTTACGAAAGGAAGAAATAGGATAAACTTGTAGTAAAAATTGTTTGAATTTATTTTAGGGATACCTTGAGTTTAGCATGATTGAAGTTCTATGTATCCAACTCAATCATAATGGGTGATGTCATGCTTTAAAATGTTATTGGTTTTTTTAAAGTTGACTTTTATAATTTTATTTGATGGGGGGACATTTTTTACCTCTGAATTCGGGGAAATTACATTTTCTTATGTAATTTCATGCTTTTTCTTAATGATTTTATCTCCAATAAATGTCATTAAGTGATTCAAAATTAACTCTTATGTCTATTTATGCTTGATCATATTTATGAGTACATGATCAAGTATCAAAAGTTGCCATCATGTCTATCACATTTATATAATTTCCTTGTATATTTGACAACCTGCAGCCTGCATGAGAACCCATTCAATGTGTATCTATATGATACTCATCGAAATGCAATAATGCTCCTTATCTCAAAACACTATTACTATTTTTGGATATAAATATTCAAACATCATATTGCATCAAGAATCATATTCACCCTATTTTTAAGTGGAGAAGTGAAATTTGGAATCATATTTACCTCTTTTCAAGTAAAGTTGCTAATTGTTTTTAGATCCATTTATAGGTATGTGGCTCCAATGTTGTCATAGTATATGGTTCAGTGTTTTATAGTCCAATATTGAGTATTTATTATTTATTTGATTGATTGGTGAATCATGATTTCATATTACTACAAATTTAAATTTTAAAATTTAAGATTTCATACATAAAACTAACCTAGTACCATTAAATGTGATTAAAATTTAAATTTTAAAATTTAAGATTGTGTACATAAAACTAACCTAGTACCATTAAATTTGATTAGACTTACTTGTTAGAATTGCAAATGCGGAAAACACAATTCACATATGCTAATTAACAATCACACACATAACAAACACAGGGATTTCACGTGGTTCACCCAAATGCTACGTCCACCAAGCATAGGTATTGATTGTCTTATTATTCAGATCATGGAGATTACAATAGACTAGCAAGTTCTCACTCTGTCTCTCTCTCATTTGCCTCTAGGGGTTTACATGAATTTATACATTCACAAGAAATTGATTATTAAATGCAATCCCTATCCATATTCTAAATTGGTCTATTTAGTTGCAACCAACACAGAATAATAGGATCTAAATCTATTCTTGGGAATTCGTTGTCACCAAATCCCAACAATTTCCACCTTGACAACAATTATCCCAACAATCTCCACCTTGACAATAATTAACGTGATACCTTGCTCCTTCCTTTTGTTCATCACATTTTATGCAAGCCAAGAGAATCCAAGCACCATTGCAACTTCTCTAATAAAATCGGTTTTATGATCTCACCCGTGTGACTTGCACGAGTTCGGATTTCCTGAGGGGTCACTCCACGTCCAACATGTCTTCCACAATTGTGTTATGAGACATATTTAGTGATAGATATTGTCGTATCCAAAACACCTCTAAAATATACATTACAATTATCACAGACCATCTTAGTGTAACTGTTATAGGTGACATTTGTGCTTCTCAAATGCTAAAGCACCCATTTCACTGCAACACCTGAATCTGTCACGTATCTGACAACATCATTAGCATGTGAAACATTCAGTCTTAGCCATTTCATCACATACAACAGACCTCCTACTGAACTTGCATGAGACATAACATTTTCTTCTTTATAAACATGACCTATGCTTGAAGAAAACTTATAATGGAAAGCAAGAGGGATAAAAACTAGTTTCACAATGTTCATACTGAACTCCAACCAAAACTTACCATTACTATCTCTGTATACTCCCATGCCCATAATTTGTTTTTTTGCTCCTTGATCCCTCATCTGAATTGTCCTTGTTGGACTTACTTCACACACACCTAGGATTTATTTTTCCTAAGGTTTTTCCTTGTTTATTAGTCATAATTAGTCATTATCCAGTCTCATATATTTTAGGAGAGAATATTCCACCTCGAGAATATTATCTTTCAGTTGACACTTCAGTTTGACTAGTTGAACTGAGTTTAGATGCTCCATTGGTTTTGTGACCATGCAACATTGGGATCATCACCATGCTAATGTGCACTTTCCTTGAGATCATCACATGACTCTTACATTACACTTGATTCCTTGATTTATCTCCTAAATACTCTATGTTCAGTCAATTAACTGAAGACTAGTTGACTAGTTAACTCAACTAGGTGGCAGTTCACTCTCGTAACTGCCTGAGAGACTAAACTAGGTGGAAATTCACTCCCATAACTATTTGTGTTTGTCCAGATCACTCTACACCACCACTATGGCTCATTAGTTACTCATGTATCCTATATCTATTATAAATTATTCACTCTTTGAGTGTGGAAAATGGTTAATGAGAATTCTTTCTATTTTTTCTCTCCTTCTTCTTTCTCAAATTCTCTCTGCAAATGTGTGTATTATTGTTTATCTAGATCTATTCTGTGCAGGTTCAACACATTTACATGGTATCAGAGCTGATGGATTGTTAAGCAAAAGATACACTAATTTTTTTGCAGGTACTAAAGATTGAAGAACACAGAAAGATGGAATCTATATTTTACTCATCGAAAATACTTCTCACTCCTCATAAATATTTGGAATGGAAGCCAAAAATTTTGCTTCATCTTAGATGCAGAGGTTTGTACCAAATATATATGGAAATGGAAGTGGATCCTGATTTCGCCGATGAGAAAAATGATTTTCTCAATAGACAAGATATGGCCATGGGATTTATCTGCTTATCTATTTCTCCAAAAATGCTCCACCAAATATGTGATGTTACACAAGAATTCACTCCAAGTGAATTATGGACTAGATTGGAGGTTCTGTTTGGGAATAAAAAATATTGTGAAGATTGCATGTAGGGGATTGGAAAGATAGAGCCAGAAGAGAAACCATCAGTAGATCAAGCCTCTTATTCTGAAAAGTCTTCTACAAAAGTTTTTATACAAATTTGTATTCCATTAATTAAAGAAAACATCTACTCCATTTCATATTTGTTTTCTGAAATTCATGTGGAATATATATGGCATGCATCTCAGGATTCACATGCAGACACTTTTGTATGCACAATGCATGCATCTCAAAAGTCACATGCAGACACTTTTGTATGCATAATGCATGCATCTGAGGCGACAAAAAGGAAGCCGCGAACATCAGATTCAATTCTAATATTTTCTAAGCAAATTTTGCAGAAACAAATTAGATATTTGAATTCCTCTCGGGAAAATATCCAATTTCAAAAAACCAATCATCCGAAACAGAGTCTGGGAAGTGAATATATGGTCATTTTAAATTCAACAAAATTTTATCATTTTTTCCGGAAACGACCGCACGGTTTTCAAAATTTCATCAAAACTTTATTTGGATATTATTCATTACAATAAGAGAAAGTGGACATGTATGAAAATATCAATGATGCATCTACTTCATCAGATCCATGTAGACATCTACATCTTTAACAAAATATTCAACGAGCACAAACTTGCACAGTTGCGAGGTCTTCTTGGAGTGAAGGACAAGGTTTCTTAGCAACTATATTTTGTTCCTTCTCAATTTATTTTGACATACATTGTACCTTGAGAGGGAAGGGGGGGTTACCATGAGGTTTTCCCTCTTTCCTCACTTTATTTTAGTGTATCTTTTGTATTTGGGTACCTAACATGGCCTTGTTGTCGGGACCCATTTTTTATTTTCACCATAGTGATGTTCAAGGGGGATGCTGGAGTTACTTCACACACACCTAGGATTTATTTTTCCTAAGTTTTTTCCTTGTTTATTAGTCATAATTAGTCATTATCCAGTCTCCTATATTTTAGGAGAGAATATTCCACATGGAGAATATTCTCTTTCAGTTGACACTTCAGTTTGACTACTTGAGTTGAGATTAGATGCTGCATTGGTTTTGTCACCATGAAACATTGGGATCATCACCATGCTAATGAAGAATTTCCTTGGGATCATCACCAGAATGACACATTACACTTGATTCCTTGAGTTAACTCCTCACTACTCTCTGTTCAGTCAGTTAACTGAAGCCTAGCTAACTAGTTAACTCAACTAGGTGGTAGTTCACTCCCATAACTGCCTAAGAGACTAGACTAGGTGGAAGTTCACTCACGTAACTACTGGTGTGTGTCCATATCACTCTATACCAACACTGTGTCTCATTATTTACTCATGTATCCTATATCTATTGTAAATTATTCACTCTTTGAGTGTGGAAAACGGTTAATGAGAATTCTTTCTATTTTTTCTCTCCTTCTTCTTCTTTCTCAAATTCTCTCTGCAAATGTGTGTATGATTGTTTATCTAGATCTATTCTGTGCAGGTTCAACACATTTACAGTCCTGTCCATTCGAGTCATTTTCTTACTGATTTTATCCATGCTTCAAATTGCATCAAGCATATCATCAGTAAATAACATCAAGACTATGAATGTACTATAAACTATATAGTCATTCCTACCATTTGAAAAATTCTGACTCACTATGAAGGATTCAAACCTCTTGTATATTTTCCTGGGTACCAATAAGCCATATAATGAATTATCTAGCATACAAACAAATTTACCGTTGCGATCTTGAATCAACCCTTTTGGTTGTTCCATACATACTATATCTCTTTCAATGATGACCTTGTGAGAAGTAGGATCCCACACAAAACATCCCTTTATACCACCATCATAACTTGCAGAGATATAAAAAATGCAGGAATTCAGAAACAAAGATTTTAAGTCTGGAAATGATTTACCGCTTACCAGTACCTACCATTCTTTCTTTCTCTTATGACCTTGATGCTTCTTCCATAAACAAGAAGATACATTTGTCACTTCAGATGCTACTTCAATACTCCCTTCTAGCTTATAAATTTTATCAACCTTTGTTGCCTTCATCACTACCAAACTACCTTTTGACAATGTGAGTGCTCCACCTTGACCTGTATACTTATATCCACAAGAATCTAACACTCCCAATGAAATCAAATTTGATTTAAGCTCAAGTACATATCTAACATTCGTTAATTCCCTAACAATATCATTGAACATCCTAATTCTAATACTGCCAACCCCAACAGTTTTATAGGGAATACCATTTCCATGAACACTACACCCTCATCAACAGATTGGTAAGAAATGAACCAATTTCTATGTGAGCACATGTGGTGGGAGGCACCTGAATCTAACTGTCATTCTTCTTGATATTGTAAATTACTAGAAATGGATAAAACTTGATCAGTCATACCTAAATTTGTTACAGCCAAATTTGGTTCCTTCATAGAGTTTTCCTCTAATTCCTTTCTCTTCCATCAATCTTTCTTGAGTTGTCATGTTTGTCCACAGTACCAACATTTTCTTTTACCCTTTCTATGTCTTGACTTAGATCGAGAAAAAATTCTCTCATTCTTCTCTTTAGTTCGACCTCTAACCAGCATCGCCTCTGAAGTTGAGCTTTCTTGACTCGATTTTATCCTCATCTCCTCAACCAACAAAGCTCCCACAATAGAGTCATGATCTAAAATTTTTGTTGAGTTAAGATAATAGAGGTGACTAGATTATCCCACGAATCAGGCAACAAACACAATAGTGTAATACCCTTATATTCATCTTCGAATTTAATTTCCACACTAGTCAATTGAACTATAAGGGTATTAAAGGTATATAAATGGTCAACAACTTTTGTACCTTCTTTCATCCAAAAACTGTACAACTTTCTCTTCAAGTAGATTCTTCTTGTCAAGGACTTCGTCATATATATACTTTCCAACTTGCTCCGTAATCCTGATGTTGTATCATCTCCTACAATATTAAACAAAACATCATCTGCAAGACATAAACAAATTGTACTAAGAGATTTTGCATCCAGATCTTCCCATTCCTCATTCGTCATGGTTGTTGGTTTCTTTGACTTGCCTACCAATGTTTTTTGCAACCCTTGTTGCACCAGTAATTCCTGCATCTTGAGCTTTAGAGCTCAATGTTTCTTTTACTGCTGAATTTTTCAACTTCAAACTTCGAACTCTGCATCTTAGTCATTAGCACGAAAATCCCGTAATACCCAAATCACTGTTTATAATAACCAAGGCCTTTTTTAAAAATAATGTGGAGGAATAACTTCACAAGGTTTAATAAAAAACCTTTTACTAAAAATTCACTTTTTAATTAAAAAACCTTTTAATGAAAAATTAAACTTTAGTTTAATTCCTACACCTTTTACCTTATACCTTTACTCAATTAAAGGAGTGTCAAATTAAAGGATTATCAAATTCTCGGAGGAGAAATTTGACATGTAGAGTCGCAGAGTCGCGGGATTCAGACAAAGGAGGGGAGATTGCTACAAGTTTAGCCTACTCCCTAAAATAATGCGGGATTCACGCAAAGGAGGGAAGATTGCTACATTTTTAGCCTACTCCCTAAAATAACATCATGGTGATCTAAGGTGATTCCCCTCCCTAAGAGAATAGCATGGTGATGTAACACGGTTCCCTAAATAAGAGTTACATCAATGAGAATATGGATTATGATATGTTTAAATATTAGAGTCGATCATTAGCTTGACCAATAAATCTATAAGAACTAAAAAATGTATCAAGCGCCTAAGAATTGAATGCTCTAAAACCCCAGATCCTGACAAGACAGGACAGGTTTTCCAGCAGACAAGAGGGGGGCTCTAGGTATGGCCAATTTAAAATGTCGTGTTTGACATTAATGAAATCTGAGACATGCAATGGGAATTTTAAGGCACAATCACATACCATGACAACATGGCATGCTTCTATATGATTGTCCAACAGTTTTGAAAGGACAATTTCCTATAGTTTTGAAAGGACAATTTTTTTTTTTTTGGAAATACAATTTCAGAAGTATGAAGGCGTTGATGCAATGAGTTTAAATTTTTCTATAAATCATAACACACCCTCCTTTAGCCTTGTAAGCTAAGGCATTAATTATGAGTGTGGCCTTTTGATACTTGCAAATCCATTGTAAAAATAAAACCCAAATATTTGATGTTTCCCTAAAGAGATTGTATGCTAAAAATCCAATATGTTAACACAATTTTGATATTTCGAGGTTCGTGGTAAAAATAAAACACAAATGTTTTATGTTTCCCTAAACACTTTGTATGCTAGGTAAGCATAATTTGGAAGCACTCATTCAAGAAATAGCAAGGTCTATAGACTTGGGTTAGTTGGTGATGGGATGGCACTTACTTCCTCACGGGAAATTTAATCGAAAAATACCAACAACCAGCAATAGAAGGGGGATTTATCTTTCTTATCCTCCCCATAAATCAAGAGCATCCTCCACATTCCATTGCATTGCATGCAGAGAAGAAGAAATACATATTGTATATTTGCATATACAACAAAACTTTTCTCTATTATTGTTGTCTTGTTCCTGAACATGTTCTTCACTATGTATATACTCAATTTGAGTGTCAGTGGATCGCATGGCTTCTGCAAGCAAGTTCTTTGTCATTTATTTGGTGATGACAAAACTTGTTGTTTAGGTAACAAGTGTTCTTCTATATTGTTATTTAAGTTTAATATGATATACATGTTATTATCTTTCATGTAGTTTGGTTCTTAGAAGTTCTAGTTTATATGTATAACTCATCATTAGTTGATGAAACAAATATATGTGGTTCTTAGAAGTTCTAGTTTATATGTATAACTCATCATTGTTGATGAAATGGATATATGTGGGTGAGTATATTTCTTCCACTATTTCAATCTGGATTTATATTCATAAAAATACATAAAAGGCCCAATTTGACACATACCGAACTATTAACATTGGGTTTTCTTTTTCTATGATTTCAGTTGCAAAGAAATTAGATGATTAGGATGCTTCTGCTGACCATAGGTATCTGCATTCAAAGTCAGATTATATGCTATTTTATATTTATAATTGTTAGATTGTATTATTTATTTAATTTTTCCATGCAGAGGATTTCTACAAACCACAGGTATCTTCTCCGAAAGTCATAGGTTATATTCAATTGTATTATTTATTTATTAGTTATTTTAGTTAAATTATATCACTTATTTAGTTTTTTTAATGTGATTTTTTCTAATGTTTACTGTTGCTTCAACATTTTCTTGTCAATTCAAAGATCATTTTAGCCATTATTTGTTGTTTTGTTATCAATTTCATTTTTTTTTCTTAAATTGACTTTAAGGTTTATTTTAATTTTAACAACATTTTAACATATTAAATGACATATTTAAGTATATAGATAAAGAATTGGTTATTATTTGTTATCAGTTTCGTTTTTTTTTCTTTATTTGATTTCGAGGTTTATTTTAATTTTAACCTTTTAATATATTGAATGACATATTTAAGTATGTAGATAAAGAACTAGAACAACCAATGGAATTTTTTCTTCATAAATGTCAATGTAACATGAATTTGAAGCTCTTGTCTCAAAGCCCAATAAAATCATTATATTCTATTTTTAATTTTAGAACTACTTTCAATCCATTTCAATTTCCTTATGCAAAGTACCTTCACTTTGCTTATGTATTATGCATCAAAGTTTAAGTATAAAATGATTCCACGCAGCGTCTCATCATGTATTAATAAACTCAAGGACTAATTAAGTACACATAATGTTCAACATCTTATTTTGTAATATTCTTGAAATAGTACTACGTTCAAGAGGATGTTAAAAAGAGGGTGTTAGGAAATAGAACTACAGATTTCCCTATGTAATGGCGCTTTCCAACTATCTTCTTTACATGTTGTATGGATCGCCTCTAATGAGCAATGGGTGGGATAATGTGGTTGTTATGGTTGTCAATGCCATCAAAGTTCTGCTAGAGTTCTTCTTCGTTTTCATCTATCTCACTTTCATTCGACCACCGAAAATGTTATGTCATTGTTCTTCCTTCCACTCACATGTGGTTTTGTTATTTGCAGGTACTAAGCCACTATGTGGCTATCCTACTTGTTTATATATATCATAGTTATCTTGTGAAGATAATACTGGTAGCAGTTATCTTCTGGAGATAATACTGGTAGTTTTCTTGTCTATATGTTATGGGTTTTTTATATTCTTTATTTCTTTGCTACCAAGTTCTTGAAAATAAAGAAATATAGAGTCTCATATTTAGGAACCTCTATTAACTAACTGTAAATACTTTGTGTAAATATCTGTATCTAGGTATAAACTTTACTTTCTACATAAAAAGTACTAACCCAAGTAGTATTTTCTCTTTATTTCATAAAAAATAAGTCAAAACGGAAAATCTTTATATACAAATATCTATAACTCCTAAATATAATCCTGCTATATTTTAAATAAATTGTGTTCTTGTATTCTATTTTACAATTGTTTTTCATAAATTAATAAAAAAAATCACTAGATTGTTAATGCATTTTTCTTTCTTTTTCTTTCTAATAGAAAAGGGAGTTAATTTCACAATAAACAACCAAATCCTTTTTCTTGTTGCAACTAGCTAGAAATATATTGAAACACATCTTTTTCGTGCTACATTTCCAGTCTATTAACTCAAGATTATATAGATGGTTTTTCTATAAACTGCATCTAAATTTGATAAATCAAATATGGTTATAAAATATAAAGACCAATTTAAGGAAGTAAACATATATAATCTTGATTCAAGAATTTAAGGGAAAAAATGAGTAGAAAATCCATTTCCTCCCAACCATAGACCAAAACAACCAAATCACTTGCTCCTATCACCCCCTAGCATAATTAAATATTCCATAAGAACTAAAAATTTCAATAATCTTCTCTAGATAAATTAGATATTGACTCTTTAAGAGAACCATCAAACTCAAATATTCATCACAAGTATTCACCATGGTCCTATATACTTATCTATCCTTGTGTTACCAAGGAGAATACTAGTTTTCCTAAGTATTTTCTTCTAAGTTAGCCTCATCCCTAACCCTAGGTAATATTCTTGGCCTAACTTTGTGCTAGCTTGTTCCCTCACATCCCACATATTTGGGAGTAGGTGTACACTTATCCTTGTAGACAAAATTTAATGTGGTGTCTTTTTATCCTTTTTTAACTCTCCCATTCAAGAATGAATTACTCTTTTTGTAACTAGATTTTATAATCGATTTGTCTCTAGTTAAATAAAATAAATTTAAAATAATATTTACAAAAATTATCCATCGTCACCATTGTTTATGATGACATAATTTCAGTGTAAGTCTTTTCTCAAAACATATTTAACATAAATAATCAAAATTAAAATATTCAAATGTTTATAAATGAAGGGACATTACATCCTCCCCCCTGGAATTGAACACCGTCCTTAGTGTTTCCATCAGATCTCAGCTCTAGAACAAGAATGGATAAGAATTCCTCATGGATTCTTCCATTTCCAAAGTGGCCACCTAAGGACCAATGTGTTTCCACTGCACTTTAGCCTGGGCGATGGCTTGGTTCCAGAACATATTTTCCTTCTTATCGAGAATGAATAGCGGTTCTAGGCGGAATTCGACTTCCATTTCAACCTCGATCACATTTCAATTTACAATATGAGTTACCTCATGTACATATTTCTTTATTAAGGAAACATGAAAAAAAAATGTGTTTTTAAATTATTTGGTAAGATGATAGGCAACCGATCCCATTCTGCCAAGCACTTCAAATGACCCACATTACCTTGGTGACAACTTGAAACTCTTTCCCAATTTGAATGAAATAATTTTGGGTTTAAATTTTAGATAAACATGACCAACTACGTTGTATTATGTATGTATCGTTTTTAAATATGAAAAACCCTTTTGTCTGTGTTGTCTGCACTTTTCAAATTCTGTTTTTTTTTTTTCTGAACAATTGTTACCATTTATTTTAACATTTCAGAACCCAAAATAATTATGTCAACTCAATTTTTTAAACTAATAGGTGTTCAACACTTCCTACCATACATTACCTCAAAGGGACTCATTTTTAATCATTTCTGATAACCATTATTATATGCAAATTCAACTAGATGAAGATAATATTCCCACTTTGTGAGACAGTCCATTACATACATCCACAACATATCCTCTACAATTACATGAGTCCTTTCGATCTGATTGTTAGTTTGAGGATGATAAGTGGTAATAAAACTCATTTGATTGTCCAACCCACTGAACAAGGTCTTCCATAAATTTTAATTAAACTCTGTGTCCCTATTTGAAATGATAGTTTTGGGTAAACCATGCATTTTGAAAATTTCCTTCATGAAAATTTTCATAACGTTTATGGTCTTCTGAGTTGATTTTACATGATAAAGTGTTCAAATTTTGATATTTTGTCTACTACTACCATTATAGAGTATTTTTTCTTCTTAGTTGTAGGTAGTCCTGTAATAAATTCCATATTGATCCCCTCCAATTTCCATTTAGGAGTGGATATGGACCTAAATAATCTGGTTAGGTGACGGTGCTAAGCTTCATCTTGTTGGAACTCAATACACCTTGCTATATATCCATCTACCTATTTTTTCATTATTGGCCAAAAATACTCTTTCTTCAATGTTTTTATAGTCTTTTGGTAACTTGGGTGACCAGAATAAGGCTTCTTATGTATTTTAGCTAGTATCAAATTCTTTAATTCTTTTTGTTTGTAACATCAATTTTGTTTTTGTACCACACTAAACCTTCCTGATTGCTGTTGAATTTTGATTCGCCCTAAATTAATTTGTTATTCTTAATTTTTTCCTATATTTTTCTGTAATTCTCATAATTTTCTATTGTTGGTGTAATTTTTTTGTTTCAGATCAGATTGTATATTGCTGCTAGAAATTGCATTTAGTTTCCTACTAAGTGCATCTTCTATCTTGTTTCCCTTTCCTTCAATATGTTCTATTTCAAAATTGTACTCACTTATGAAATCCAAGCATCTAGCTTGTGTTGCATTCAAGTTCTTCTGATTGAAAAAGTGTTTGAGGCTAAGATTATTTATTTTCATCAAAAACCTCCTTCCTAATAAGTAGTGTCACCACATTTTCAAAGCATGCACAATAACAATAAATTCTATATCATGAAGTGCATAATTTTCTTCACATGGTTGTAATTTTCGTGATTCATAGGAAATTACATAATCATACTGCATTAACACTCGCTCTAGCCCTTCCTTTGAGGCATCAGTACATGCCAGAAAGTCCTTATGTCGATATGTTATCCTCAAAATAGATGTTGTTGTTAACAAATGTTTTATCTTTTCAAATATTTCTTGACATTTCTTAGTCCATTTAAATATGATTCCCTTTTTTCTACGAAGAGGTTATTTTATAAGTAAATTTTGAAAACCCCTCTATGAATCTAAGATAATACCCTGTAATTCTCATGAAAGATCAAACATATGCCACATCCTTTGGAAGTAGACAATCTAGGATTTCTTTGATCTTTTCTGGGTCAACTGAAATCCCTTCTCCTAAAATTACATGCCCCAAATATTGTACTTTTTCATGATGAAATTATCATTTACTGAACATTGCATACAATTCATTTTATCTAAATGTTTGTATTACAAATCTTAGGTGTTTTTCATGTTCCTTTGTAGTATTTGAATAAATAAATTTGTCATCGATACACACGATCACAAAATTGTCTACATATTTTCTCACCACACTCTTCATTCAACACATAAATGTAGCACGTGTGTTTTTCAAAACAAAAGGTAGCACTAAAAATTCATAGTGTCCATATCTGGTTCAAAAGGCAGTTTTGTGAACGTCTTCCTCCTTAATATGAAGTTGATGGTATCCTCGTAAAAATATATATTTGAAAATATCTTAGCTCCTCATACTTATGAAACAAGTCATCAATGTGGGGTAAAGGATACTTGTTCTTAATCATCATCTTGTTAAGTTGTCTATAATTAATGTATACAGTCTGAAAGTTCCATCTTTCTTTTTAATGAACAAGAATGGTGCTCCCCGTGGAGACACCCAAGTCCTAATATATTGCTTATCCATCAAATCGTGGAGCTTCATCTTGAGTTCAGTCAACTTTTGACCGCTCATGTGGTAAGGGGCCTTAGACACTAGTGCATATCTCGGTACTAAATCTATGGTAAATCTATGTCCTTTTTAGGATGTAATCGTGGAATTTATTCTAGAAACACATCCTTGAATTCTTGTAGTATAAGATCATTAGTTAAAAACATTTTAACCGCCTCATTCTTATTTTCATATATGTGCACAACATATATATCATATATTTTTATTGCATTTCTTTTTAACTGCAAAGCAGAAATCTGTCTTACTGACACACCTTGAGGTATTCCTTTAATTGATCTTCCTTTACTCGATTAATTGATCATGAAAATTTACAACAATTGAATTATTTTCTAGCCAATCCATTCCTATAAGTAGATCATAGGATCCTAAGGGTATAATGTTTAAATCCACCATAGTCTCCATTCCATCCATAATTTATTTACAATCTCTTACTAGTTACCAAATATTTCAGTTTGTCCCAGTGGCTAACTGAACCAGTCAATAATTTTTGTGTTTGATTTTATCTAGTTTACAACCTTCTACTATTGTAGGTGAAATATAAGTTAAACTTGCACCATGGTCTATTAGAATGCATACATGTTTCTAGTTAATTATACATTCTATTTCTACCATGGAGGATTGATGATCAACTTGGTGGAATCTTTCACAAGCAACATGTGTTTGTCATTGATGGAAAGAACAACAACAACGATGGAAAATAGGAAAATCATAATCTTGGGAGGAGAAACGAACAACAGAGTATGAAAATGTGATCAACGTAAAATTCTCCACAGGACAAACCAGGACCATTGATAATTCAAATAAACAAATACCCAATAGTCATTGGATTAGTTTTGAGTGGAAGGACATGATAAGATGAAATATCTTAGATCTCAATCATCCAAATTTTCGTCAGTCGTTGGATCAAATTAAGTGAAGGATAGGGTAAAAAAAATAGAAGGTTTCAAAATTCAATTATTCGAATCTCCGTCAGCCATCGGATCAAATTAAGTGAAAGGATAGGATAAGCAAGTATGGAGGGTTGTTGTATTTAAAACCAAGTCAAAGAAGCATCATAGACAGATCGAGTCATCGATCTAAAACCATTATCAACGAACAACATTCGTTTCAGGTATAAATATGTGAGGAGGTTATGCTATGGAAAAATATCACTTTAAGAGTTTCAGTTTGAGATTTGAAATACTCGAAGTCTGGAGAGCTAGAGAGCTGTAGTAAATTTCAACCGTCATATCTAGAGGGATACGTGTTGAAAGATCATGAGCTCCGGAGAAATCATTTTGAGGGTTTTAGTTTGATATTTGAAATATCCGAAGTCTAGAGAGCCGAAGATGCGTAGTAAATCTCAAATGTCAAATCCATAGGGATACATGGCGACGGATTGTGAGCTCTGCAGAAATCACTTCGAGAGTTTTAGTTTGAGATTTGAAATTCCCGAAGCCCGAAGAGACAAAATAAATTGTCGACCTTCAGATCATCCGAAGTAGATCTCAGTCATCAGATCGTCCGAAGAAGATCTCCAACGTCATATCATCTGAAGTAAATATGGGTCGTCTCATCCATAAAAGATGGGGCATAATACTGTGGACTCCAGGTAAAGACCTGAAGTAAGCCTCAACCATCCCATCCAAGAGGACACATGGCAGTAATATGCATACTTCGAGGGGAAGTAAAGTTTGATACTTGACATTTCAGTTGTCTGGAGACTCAAAGGAGATCTCAACAGTTGATTGAGAAAGGGGCCGCAGAACCATTGATATGGTTGAAAGGTCAAATTCCCTAAGTAGGGATAGAGCCATTGATTGAGAAGGACAGGTGTTTGTAGATCATTGACTCCAGAAGATTGGTGTATGGAGAAAATTAGGGTTTGATATTTGAAACTCCCGGAGCCCGAATCATGAAGTAAATCACAATAGTTGATTTAGGAAGGTTAGATGTGATCTGCAGAACTTGAGAGGAAAGATCTGAACCGTTGGTTCAGGAGCACCATCAAGATCGTGAGATTGATGGTCCCATTGCATTACGGGGATTGAAGGTGCACAAACCTTAGTAAGTTAAGGGCAGGCCACAGTCGAAACCATTGTTTTGGAGAAAGGACACGTGGAGGCTCGAGGTAAATTGCGGGGAGAAAAGTAGTTTGATTTCAAAACACCTTTGGACATGCCTGTAATTGTGTGGTCACATGATATCATCACCCCAGGTCATATCGAGAATTTAGCTAGTGCTTTCTAGGCATGAGTTCAAAATTTAGGAGAGTTAGGGTTGGCTCACATCCAAAGACGCAAATTCCCGAAGTGCTTGGCCCTAAGTCACATCCAACAATCACGTGGAGAGAGAATAGAGGAAGGAGCTAGCATCCCTAAGATCCACTTCAAATATCAGGAGTTGGGAGAATCGAGATGTCTCATAATAGAATTCCTGAAGTCACAAGTCATGAAGTGATTTTTGGATAGGCGTATGGTCATCGCCGGTGGTCACGTGAAGGAAGGGACTTAGAAGCCAAAGAAGCCAAAAATGACTGGTTGTAACTGACATAGAAGATGAAGACTTGCGACTACTAGATAAGCCAAAGGATCTTTGGATAACGGCTACTAATGATGAACAAATTGAGTAGAACCACCAAAGAATATGAAGAGTTGCAATGATGATCAAGAATAGGACTCGGTGTCAGAAAGACATGCAGAACAAATAAGAGAGTGTGATTCTCTTGATAGCGAGGCATGCGGGTAGAAGTAGAGGGGGTGTAGGACCTGTAGTAAATATTAGAGGTGCAGTTTATAGTATGAAGAGGTAGAACATAGCATAAAAGTGAGAAGAGAAGTTGAACAAGGGTGTGTTAGGCACAAGATGAAAAAGAGAAGAGCATAGAAGCAAAAAGATGCAGAAGAAGAATAGAGCATAGAAACTAAAGAAGGAAGAGGATACATGGAGTTGTAACTGTTAGAAAAATAGGACCGCAGAGCAATAAAATAAAACAAATGAAGAAATAAAACACAGAATATACATAATACAAGAGAGACACAGATTTACGTGGTTCACCCAGTGTGGGCTACGTCCACCAGAGAAATTATCAGGTCCTTTCTTTATTATTATCCAACAAAATGAAGGGATACAACCTACAACAAAACCTGCTGTAACTTCCTCTTCGTTCTCTCACAGTCTCCTCTCTCATAATACAATACTTGCCAACATACATAGATGCAATACATTTCCCTCATAAAAGAGGGTTGCCTTCTAGGGAAAAAAACCCTAACATAATATCTATCGTTAGATGTGCGACCTTTTAATGAACGGTCCAGATTTACAATGAAATTACCCCCGCAGAGGGGGTACCCCCCCTCTGTACTCCCCCACGTAGAAGAGTGTACATACTTTTGGGGTGTAAATACTTCATGGGGTATAAACACGACTGAAAGTAAAATACCTCTAAATCAGGAAGATAATCAGGCTCCACAACCAACAATCTCCCACTTGGAGACTGATCTCAACAACTCCACCGTTGTTGTATATGTTGG
>SNQJ01S0027570.1:181684-195758 GCA_010110895.2 Picea sitchensis | reverse complement strand
CTTAGATCTTCATCGTCAATTCATGGATTAGGCCCCAAGGATCATTCTTGTTGTGCTCAATATTTGAAGTTGGGCCTATAATCATCCTTATAATTAAAATTCATGTTTCTCATCGTGACCAAATATCCTTAACAATGTTACATGTACCAAGGGAAAGCTTGAAAAAAATGACCTATTGATCGAAGCCTTTGGCATGACTGGACAATGTTCTATGATGTAAGTGGCCTATCTATAATTATGGAAAGTGGTTAACCCTCAAAATCAGGAAAATAGGTTAAGTGACCTAGAAATGGGTTAAGTGACCTAGAAATAGGTTAAGTGACCCAGAAATGGGTTAAGTATTGACCTAGAAGTGGGTTACTTGACCTAGAAGATGCTTCTAAGTAAGATACTTGGAGATGACTAATGACCTTGTGATCTAATGATCATTGAGTGACAACTGTCATGAAGGGAGATGACTAAGACTAGGGGAAAATTTCAATTCAAGGTTGGGAATGACCACACCCACATCAAGTGAAGGAAGAAAATTAAGAAGGTACATGTGTTGTCCCATTCCTTGTCAACAACAATGCATCCATTCACTGAGAACACTAAAACCTGACAATTCGATGACTCCACTAAATTAGGGTTTATGGTTTACATGATGAATCAATGATGGAAGAAAGTGGGTGTGTGAGTCAAATTTGAGTCCAGAAACCCTGCCATATTGTTAAGGCATACAAATAGTCTATCCATGTCAAATTTCAATGCATTCAGAAACAATTTGAAAAAATTTCAACGTTGGCCCCATTCACAAGTCATTGTTGCCCTTGTATAGTCCTAATACATAGGAGTTAAACCTTCCTACTGCTACTAAAAGTGTCACTATTAAGTGGTAGAGGCTTACCAAACATAGGTTCCCATGCCATAGAGATATTTTCCTCGTAACAAATGGATTCTTATTTTTTACCCTATGAATGAAAGAGCTAATATTTAGCCTCTGTGTATCAAGCTTCATTCTCTACCCTCATAAATTTGGTCTAAATGATCCCTAACTCTAATAGGGAGTAAATTACATAATTTTTTGGATATTAATTAAAGAATGAGGAACTTGGACTACACCATGATACCCAATATCTATGTAGAGATGAACCTTGGGGATGGTCTTCTCAAAGGTCTTGATACTAAAATATAGGGTTGGTATCATCGGTAGAAGATATATTATGCTAGAATTCCTTTTGAATGTATTATTTTCCACGTATATAGTCATTTGTGAAGGGTGTGTCCTAAGAAAAATATCCATGATGAAGAGGTCATATATGAGAAAGGGTAGGACCAAGAGGTGGAGGATAGAGCCAAACCTAACTCTCCAATCCTAATTAAGGAATTTGAACCTACAATGAAAGAACACAAAGGTAGTCCCTTTGATTTTGTTGAGGAATAAATATCTAAAATTACAATAAGAGTACTTCATAATATTTCAAAGGATAAAAGTGTATGTCCCTAAGGGGTAAGCACCCAAGGTTTGATCCATCCCAGGAGGAGGAAATGATGTTTAGAACAAAAAAGGTATTTTATAATTGTAGGAGACTATGTTAGATAGAGAGAACACAAAAGGTGTTTTATTAGCACCATTCCCAAGCTAGATTTTTATGACTATAAATGCAAAAAGGAAATTTGGGGGCCTAAATATAGGGTGGAATAAATATTTATGGTTATGAAACTTGCTTATATTTTCTTTATCCATTTACTTGAATCTTTATTTAGGTGAGGTATGCATATCATTATCTTCTATTAATGTGTATGGTCCATTTTAGCATTAGAAAGAGTATTATGAATGTTTTTTTCTAGTAGGAAAGGTCAAAATAAACAATGTAATTCTAAATGGGGACATGAATCTAATTCTCAGAAAATGGGGAGTTTTGCGGAGATAGAGGTAGAATGAACCCTCTAGTGGAGTTTCTTGTAAATAATTTAGAGGATTGTAAGCTTTGTGACATGGAGCCTCTGAAATTAGTTTCAACTTGGAATAACGAAGTAGAGGGTGATGGTATTGCTAAGTGATCGGATATATTTCTAATGGAATAAAGTATGTTGGAGGATATTGAAATAAGAAAGTCCTAGGTTGGATAAGGGGGGATTTCAAATCATTTTCCTATTATTTTTCAAATGGAAAAATTAGATGAAAATCCCCCATGACCATTCAATTTTAAATAATATTTCCTTAAGGATCATGAATTCATTGAGGTAGTGAATAGTGAATGGAAAAAATATGATGATGATAAGGAAGATAGAGCTATGTTTCAATTTAATGGCTACCTTAAAAGAGTGAAAGATATCACAATAGAATGAGATCAGAGGAAATACAAAGAATCTCATATTCAATTGTCCAGTTTTGAAGAGGAGATATCAAGTGTTTATACTAGGAATTCAACAAGTAACTTTTCTAAGGAAGAGAAGTTGATTATCAAAGATTTAAAAGCTACAAAGAAAGAATTGTTGGAGTGGGAGGAATCAAAGTGGAGATAAAAGAGCCATGAAATGGGGTTGGTATAAGGAGATGAAAATACTAAATTTTCCCATAGCTATGCCAAGGCAAGGTAGATCTCTAACACCATATAGGATGTGCAAAATTAAAATGGTGAGAGGGTTTCAAATTTCCGCATGATAGCAACAGTAGAGGTATGCGTTTTTCAAATAAAAATTAAGGAATAAATAAGGTTAACATAGTGGAAATTGTAAGTCTCTGATCATACTTTACAAGGTTCACTAATGAAGATTAAAACTTACACCTTATGGCCAAAGTGAAAAAGGGGGAAATAAAAAATGTAGTGCACTCTTTCCAAAAGGACAAGAGCCCAGGACTAGATGGCTAGCCAATTGAGATTTATTTAGGGTTCTATGAAATGTTGGAAGTTTATGTATTAGTAGTTGTTGAAGAATGTAGTAAGTTAGAGAAGATATTGGGAGCCTTGAACCTAACTTGTTTGGATTTGATACCCAAAAAACATGCATCCAATGCCTTTGAAGATTTTAGAACTAGTTTACAAAATCATTTACAATGTCATAGAAATAAGTCTCAAAAACATTATTTCCCTAGGCTCAATCTCCAAGGGGAAATTTAGTTTTTTAAACAATGCACAATTTCATAAATCTATTATTATATACCAAGAAGGTATACACTTTATTAAGGTAAGAGATATGTCATATTTTATTATAAATATGGATCTCTCAAAAGAATATGACAAGGTTACTTGGGATTTCATTAGATTCATTCTCCTACATGTTGGTTGCAAGATTGAATTTGTGAATTGGATTGAAGGATGGTTCTCTCTATTTATTTATCACTCTTAATCAATGGACCGACCATAGAAATTGTAATCTATAAACAGGATTAAGGTATTATTTTCCCCTATCTCCCCTTCCTTTTTTAATGGCATAAAAATTTCTCGGTAGGAATTTGATTCTTGAAAGAAACCATGGGGCTTTAAAAAGAGTTATGGTTGGATGAAATATCTTTCTAACTCACTTTTCATTTGTATATGATGTACTATTGTTTGGTAATGGATCCCTTAGTGATGCATGGATTATCCAATTGGTTTTGGAGATTTATGAAATCCTGAAGGTTGTAAATTAACACTCAAAAGTCTTCCATCACTTTTCATGAGATAATGCAGGAGAAGGAACATGCAATCCATGTAATTATTCCTTTTTAGGGTTCAATGATTTCATCAAAGGATTCAAATATTTAGGGTTTGAATTAAAATATAATGAGTATGGGTTTAAATATTGTATTTGGATTTACAACAATATCAAGAAGTGGATCTCCTCTTGGTTCGCAAGATGGTTGTTAATGGGAGGGAGGTTGACCATGGTGAAAGCAATTTTTTAAGCCATCCTAGGTTATTGGCACTCACTTGCATACATTTCTAAAGGAATTTTAAACAAAATTAAAAAGAAGGTCTTCAATTTTCTTTGGTTTTGTAACAAACAAAAAGAAAGCACGAATCTAGTTAGATGGGTAGACTAGTTAAGATTAGGAAGATGGGGGTGTGGGTTTTAAGGAAGATGTACTACTTCAGAAAATACCTAGTAGTGAAAACCTTTGGAGACTCATCTATATTGAAGGTTTGTGGAAAGAGGTAATGTTTTAGAAGTATGTAGATCCACTTTCAATGGAGGATTGGATTAGAATACCAATCAAGAGACTTACCAATAATTCTATTATTTTGAAGGCATTAGTCCTATCATTCCCCCTATTGGTATTTGGTTGTCAAGGAAGATAGGAAATTGAAGAAGATTTAATGTTGGTGTAGATCTATTGATTGGTAGTGGAGGTATGCACAAATTTTTAGCATGGTTATTGAAAACTCTAAGGTAGAACAATATATTTTACCTAGAAGATGCTCATGACCCCATCAATGCAATCCTGTGGAAAGACAGATGAAAATATTCAAACGATATAGGATTAGTAGGTGATCAATAAAAGGGCATGGTAGGATTTCATGAATATGTTGCCCTCTTGTTTCATCAAACTATAGAATTAAGAAGATTAATTGGTGAGGTCAAAACATGCTATGGGAGGTAAATACAAGGCATATCTTAGATAGACAACAATGTTTCTATAAGGGAAAGGGGAAGAGGTTAAATGGTGGCAGTATATGCTTTGGAAGATTAAAACCCCTCTCAAAAAATTATTATTCATGTGGTTTTGTTTTTATAGCGAGGTTCTCACATGGAAATTTTTATTGATGAGAGTATGGCAAGGTCCAAAATTTTGTGATTGGTGAAAAAATTATGGAGATACAATTTTCCATCTTTTGAGTTTTTTCCATTTCACTTAGGAGGATTGGTCAGCATCAAAAGTGGTGAGCTATAAAATTGTTGTGATAATGATGTCATGGAATCCCAAGGTATCCTTATATACACCACCAGAATAGTGATGGGATGATATATTCTAGTCAATGTAAGGGTTGTTGAATCCTTAACTTGCATTTAAATTATTAATGAGAGAGCCTAAGCTTGTGAAGTGTTGTGCATGAGCAATGGAACATTTAAAACTTCAAGTGATGTTAAATGAACTCTGTATTGTTGGTCCTATGTAATGATAACCAAAATGTCGTTGATAACCTAAATGTCATTGATGATAACCTAACATATATATAGATCAAATAGTCAACTAGCCATTAACACCGACCAATGAGATAGGCAAAATGTTCGTCGATATTGCCACGAAAGTTCGTCGCTATAGTGATGAAAATCTCGACTAGATTTAAAAAATATTTTAGTGGATATTGTGACAAACTTGCATGGCAATATCGACGAAAATCCCGCCCTGTTTAAAAAAAAGATGAAACTAGTGGATGCGTGGAAAATTTCCGTGGAATAAATCGCCCAAATGTAGTAGTTTTTCTTATTCGTTTAGCAACAACTACGAAACAAACTCTGGGCCTTTATCTCATCTTCTCATGAGATAATAGACCATGACTGATCCAAGTGGATATCAGTGGCCACCCACATTTTCCAACTGGCTGAAAACAGTTTTCTGGCAATTTTGGTAATTTACTATTTTTAGCAGTTTTTTGGGTCCTTGAACTTCCAGAGCCGTTTTGAGGCCCTAAACGATTTTTTTGGGGGAAAATGGGGACCAACATGTAATGTACTTCGATGTTTCTCACACAAAAGTTGTATTCCTTAGATAGATATTTCTAACGAGGTATTGAGCGCGTCAAACAGAGATTGTATGAAAAAGTTACGACCCTAGGAAGTTGATGTACAGACTTACCCAAATAGGGCCCACATGACTTTTGGGGCTTCATCTCCTAGGGTTAGGTTTTTGGATGTCTAGGGTTTTTGAAAGTCCTGTTTATTTCAAAATTCCTTCAGATCCTCATTGTAACCATCTTCTTTCAAATGAGCACAGGCATCACATCTCTTCTCAGAGATAAGCTGCCACCATTCCAGCAAGCTTATTTTCCGTTGCATTTTAAAGTTTTAGCTTATTTCTTTATTGAATAGAAAAGAAGTTTTATTGTATCTCTGTTATTTTTTTTTAAGCACCTGTTAATAATCTGTATTCATTTCGTTCTACTCATAAAATATAGATAAATGGTATTAGAGTGGTCTGCTCCTTGTCGTCTTAATGCATGTTCCCAACGAGGTCAGAGTACAAAGAGTTGGGTTTCGAGCTTGTTTCTCTTGAGGACAAAATCTCTCGCACGCCCAAGCGACCTCTCATGGTAGGAGAAATAAAACATGATGAGACAAGAGATCCTTTCAAACTGTTTATTCAGGAAGACCTCATGCAACAGAGGAACAAGATGATGGATAGTTTCGCGCAAATCCTTTGGCGACTACCAATAGGTGACACATCTTCTTCGATTGGAGGCACCGCCCCCTTCAAGGTACAAATAAACTTTTATATTCCTATATTTGAAGGTCAGATAGATGCAGATGTTGTAGACAAGTGGTTGAATCTACTAGAAGGGTATTTTTCTATCCATAACTTTTTGAATAGAGAAAAGATTACTTTTGTGCTCCTCAAATTCATTCCCCATGTGAAATATTGGTGGGAAACTTTCTGTGAGAAAAAGGAAATAGATGAAACCTCATTATTTACAGTCACGACCACCTGAGAATCCTTCAAGAATGTTATTAAGGAATAATAATACCATGTCATAAGTTATGACAACTTGTATACCAAATGGACCACATTGCGGCAAGAAAGAGACCAAGTAGTGCCAGATTTCACAAATATATTCCATACCTTGCACACCAAGTTGGGTATCAAAGATTCAAAGAGACATCTGGTGCTGAAGTATCATGGTGATATACATACATAAATCTAGACCGAAATAGAATTTCTAGAAATCTCATCCTTGGGCGCGACCTACCAATATGTCGTCAAAATCGAGCAGAAGCTCAAACAAAATACACGCCAATTTTGGCCTCGAAACCCCTCACAAAAAAAGATAGGAAAGGGAATCCCCAACACACAGAAAAAAGAATAGAGTAAATATGGACACTATCAGGACAACCAGTCCAAGCCACAAGAAAAGTACACTGGAAAGACAAAGAAAGATACTGGGAAGTTGTGCGACTTCCATAAGAGCCAGTGGCATAACACTGCTGACTGCCGCTCAAAGAAGTCACTGGTGGCTGAAGTGAAAGCCTCTGAATCAAATGCGGGTTATGAATCTTATTCAGAACCAGAAAGGGGAAGACGAATCATTGATGAGGAATCTAGTACCATCGCTTCTACCAGCAGGCTCCAACCTGGTGACCCGGACGAGCCAGAATAAAGAGAGAGCCTCTTCCATTCAAAGATATGGGAAAAAGGCACCCCGTTGCACTTCATCATTGATACAGGTAGTCCAAAGAACCTCATCTCAGTAGAGGTTTTCAAGAGGATGGCCCTGCTGACAACGTCGCACCCACAACCATACACCATTGGATGGCTCCACCAATGAAGTGATATCTGCATCAACCAATAGTGTCGACTATCATATGACATCAAGTCCTCTAAAGATGAAGTATTGTGTGATGTTTCTCCTCTCAAAGTTTGTGATGTTATTTTGGGCCAAACTTATTTATGGAAACATCATGTTGTATATGAGTCTAGGCCTCGTAGTGTTATTATTACTTTGAACAGAAAATTGTATAGGATACTCGAGGCAGTCCCACCTATTGTTATTTACTTGATCTCTGCTAAGTAATGAAAGAAGGTCATCTCTCATATGGGGAAGTTTGTCTTCTTCTTGATTCACTCTCAGAATGAGCGAAAGATCACGACCACACCCAGGGTCTCTGCGACCGACCTCTCCACACAGCAAAAGCAAGTAGATAAGGTCATGGAAGAATAATCGGATATCTTCTCCTCACCTACCAGGGTACCTCTTCATTGCTAGGTCAAGCACCACATCGATTTGACCCTAGATGCATTGCTTCTGAATGGGCCAGTCTATCGCTTCTCTCTATTAGAGAATGGGGATATTAAGTGAAAGATCAAAGAACTGCTCCACAAGGGGCACATCTGTTCTAGATCATCATCTTGCAGGAGCCCAATCGTGTCGGTACAGAAGAAAGATGGAACCTGGCGACTCTACATTGATTACCAGGCTTTGAATAAAATCATAGTCAGAAATTGATACCCAATTCCCAAAATCGACGACCTCCTTGATCAACTAATGGGGGCCAAATACTTCAGTAAGATTTATCTAAAGTCTGGCTACCAGCAGGTCCCAATAGAATAGACAGATGTATGGAAGACCACCTTCAAGTCAAAGGAAGGCATTTTTGAATGGTTGGTCATGCCCTTTGGTTTGACAAATGCTCCAACCACTTTCATAAGAATGATGGATGATATCATGTGACCATTCACCAATACTTTTGTATTGGTGTATCTGGATGAAATTATCATTTACAACAAGACTTGGGCCGAACACTTGTAGCATATTTAGCAGGTTATGCACACACTGCGGAAGCACAAGCTATACGCCAACTTGGAAAAATTATTCCTCGGCATGGACAGGGTCCATTACCTTGGCTACATCATTGATCAACATGGCGTACATGTGGATCGACCAAAGATCTAAGTCATCTGTGACTGGACAGCCCCAACCACACTCATTGAGCTTCAGATCTTCTTGGGCCTTACCAATTTCTATCACATGTTCATGTCAGGATTCTCCCATATTGCATGGGCCCTCAGCCAAATAACCAGGGGTGGTGTTAAGGAAAAATTTGCGTGGGCTCATTCCCAAAAACAAGCATTGAATGATTTGAAGCAGTGCTTGTGCTCAGCCCCAGTACTTTCACTACCAGACCTACAACAACCCTTTGAGATCAAGACAGATGCTTCAGACTATGTTATGGGTGTCATTCTCACTCAGCACGACCACCCCATGGCCTATCATAGTGAGACACTATCAGATGTTGTTTGTAAGTACCCTACTTACGACAAAGAAATGTACTCCATTTTGCAAGCCGACCGCTAGTGGAGACATTACATTCTTGTGAAGGAGACAATCATCCACACTAATCATAAGCCACTGTGGTTCATGCAGACACATGGAAAATTGCATAATGACCGCCATCAAAAGTGGTCCACATACTTGCAGCAATTCCACATCAACATCAAGCATAAAACAAGAAGCACCAAAAGCATCGCTGACTACCTCAACAGACCACCAATGGTGTTAGAATCTTGCGGCCATGAGAAATTTTGATGGCCCCAACTCTATGAGATAGACCCGGACTTTGCCACCACCTACCAAATGTTGGGTGCAAATGAAGTCGTCGATAATTTCCATCTTTAGGATGGGTTGTTGTGTTGTTTGGGCCATATCTGTGTTCCATCAAGTGAGTGAGTTAAGATGATCTGGGAATCCCACTACAGTCGGGTGGCAGGACACTTCAACGTCGAAAATACAATGGTGATGCTACAAAAACATTTCTACGGGCCGAAACTTTGATAGGAGGTCAGCAACTATATCAGGTCCTACACTGCCTGTGCTATTACCAAACTAACCACTAAGAAACAGGACCTTAACACCCATCTTTCTACTCCTGACAGACCATGGGAATCCATCTCAATGGACTACATGTCAGCCCTCCCATCCACCAAGCGGGGAAATGAATTTTTTTTTGTGATTGTTGATCACTTTTCTAAGATGGTGATTCTAGTTGCCTGCAAGAAGAGAATCACAGCAGAGGCCATTGCCAAGATATTATTTGAATGAGTCTGTGCCCATTTTGGAATCCAACACATCCTCCAACAAGTTCAGGCTATCCTACAAAAGTCCAATGATAAGTACAAGAAACGCCATGATCAACATCGGGTGCCACATAAGTTTCAGGTGGGCAACAAATTTTGGTTGCACTTTCACACAAAATGCCTTACAAGACCCCATCGGAAGCTTCTCCCACTATGTTATGGGTCGTACACCATAACCAAGATCGTGGGGGATAATTCTTTTGAGCTCAACATTCCTCCTTTCCTTGGCCTACACCCAGTGTTCAATGTGGATCTCCTTCGCTCGTATTTCCCACCATTATTGGACACCTCAAAAGTAGCAGAACAACTCACACCAACAAAGATCAACCCTGACTGCATACAAAAGGCATCCCGTGATCAGATTGTGGACACACAGATCAAGGGAAAGCGACAACAAAGGATCCATCTTTATTGAGTTGTCAAAGCAGGGAAACTCGTGCAGCAAGGCAAGTGGCTCACCCAGGACCAAATTCAGAAGAAATTTCCTCATCTGATGGGGGAACTCAACACAATGGAGACTATTCCTTCCTAATAAGGGAGGATTGATCCAGGTGGATATCAGTGTCCACCCACCTTTTCGAACTGGCTCAAAACAGTTTTCTGGCAATTTTGGTAATTTACTATTTTTAGCAGTTTTTCGGGTCATAAAACTTCCAATGCCGTTTTGAGGCACTAAACGATGTTTTTTGGGGAAAACAGGGAGATTTTTTTTTTTTGTTGTTGTTGCTCACACAAAATTTGTATTCCTTGGATAGATATTTCTAACGAGGTATTGAGCGTGTCAAACAAAGATCATATGCAAAAGTTACAACCATAGGAAGTTGATGTACTGACTTACCCAAACAAGGCCCACATGACTTTTGGTGCTTCATCTCCTAGGATTAGGTTTTTGAATGTCTAGGGTTTTTGACATTCCTATTTACTGTAAAAATGCCTTAAGAGCCTCATTGTAACTATCTTCTTGCAAATGAGGGCAACCGTCACATCTCTTCTCAGAGATTAGCCACCACCATTCCGACAAGCTTGTTTTCCGTTGCATTTTACAGTTTGATCTTATTTTCTTATTGAATAGAAAACCAATTTTACTGTATCTATGTTATTTTGTGTTAAGCACCTGTTAATAATCTGTAGTCATTTCATTCTACTCATAAAATCCAGATCAATGACCCATAGTAGAAGTTTAGTACACTATGAGAGGATCCAAGATTGAAAGTATCAAGTATGGTGGGGAAGGTAATATTACCCTTGGGAGGGCCCTCTAGTTATACCCCTTTTCCTTGGACAGTGACACCATGAGACTAGGGAAAAAAATATGACCACCAAAGTGAAATAAGACAACTGAAAAAATTTCCCAAACCAGTAACCTATTATCCAACTTCAACCAAAGATCCTCATCAATATTGCCAACAAATTATGCACAATACTTTTCATAAAGGAAGGACTAGCATACCTCATGGTGATGATTTCTTACCATCTCCCATAATCTGGGTTGCTTGAATGTGATGAGCCTTGGTTGACCTATAGTTGTATAGGTGAATGAGGGGGTTTGTTAGGCTGCCATATGCGGATATGTTGATCATCATCATGGTCGAGGATCAAGTTCTCCATTGTGTTCCACGTGACATGATCTCCTCTAGTTACCCATAATCATGGGGGGGTAACAGGTGTCAACTATGTTTTTGAGAGGTATATAACCATTCCTCATGGGATCTACTTTTGAGATAAGAATCAATCACTTTCCTTAGATCTCTAAGAATGAGTTGGACCTATATAGAAACCATTGCATCGTTGATCATGGAGGACTATTCTTCCAAGATGGAGTAAGGGGATTTCACTTTCATGGTATGTAAATCCAAATTTCATTGGTATAAATTGTTGAGGTAACACTTCTCCCATTTTCATTTCGATTTACTTTGGAATTCCAAACATTGTTTCCCTCCTTAAATCCATTCCACACTTTCTTCTCTCATTTTTTTTTGTCTTACTCAATCCCACCTTGGCTTTGCATATATGATATGTACATCAGGATGATGTTGGTCTTACTCAATCCCACCTTAGCTTTACGTATTGGATATGTACATCATGATGGTGTTGGTTATTACACAAACCTATCCATTGGTGTATGCCTATGACATGTTTGCTGCAAATTTGCAATGAACTTAAGGCTTAATCTTAATTAGGGTAGAAAGTCTATCTCGAGAGATAAATGTTTAAAGGATTGGTTTTAGTTGAGGACCAACCTTGTTCATGGGTTGGTTATGAACTCCTTTTATTGATAGATATGAGAATTAAAAACTTATAAAAATTCATATCCCAAAAGAATTAAGACGAACACCAAATTTTTCCTTACCTTGATAGTAACTGGAATTCTAGAGTTCTAAATATCCATATCTTAAAAAACTAGAAAAAGATTAGACAAAATTATGAAGGCTATAAAAATACAAATCAATAATATTAAAACCACGCAACGATATCTTTAATCATTTCAAGGTTTAATTTAATTTCAAAAATATTTATTAATAACTTCTCTTGAAAATTGTATATTTCTTATAATAAAAATATAGTAGGATGAAAAACAAGACCAAACATATTTAAGGTATCATAAAATATATAGTATTAGTTTCTAATTTCATTTTAATTTATTTATTTATTTTTAAGTAAAAAAGGGGAGGATCATGTTATATTAAAAGTGCAGGCTTACAGAGTCTTTTGGAGTGCCATTTGTCCCACCAAAAAAAGGAAACCGGGATAGTTGGCCTCCCATGCAACTTGCTTTCACACACAAAAAAGAAACCAAGCTGCCATTTGTCCTACCTGAAGGAAACCAGGACGTATGGATTCCATTAGTTTGAAATTGTTCCAAAGCTTACTTCTGGCAGCATGATGATAGTCTAACTGAGCCAGAGCTCTAATTCTAAACAAAAGAAAACTTCTAACTATGAACATTCACAGTAGCAATTACCCGGTGCCTTCATCAACTTCGTCATTCTTTCTCGATCTGGGTGGAAGCACGAAATGCTGTGTGCACACAGGGCATTGCCATCCTAGTGATGTGTTGGAATATGCAGTATACATCATGTCAAGGCACTGAATGATTTGGAGGGCTCGATGGATTTGGTCGTCTACCATGCTGCGCATTTCAAAGATCAGTTCTAGATGCTCCAGGTGGAGGAGTGGAGGTTGATCATGCCATTCTCCCGAAGTGAAGGAGAGGGGAGTTGGCTTTTGGACTCTACTACCCTCCATTTCTTCATTCATGCGGGTGCCTTGTTGTCGTCATTTCTCTTCCTACTGAACCGTTTCCCTTGAAATTTCATCGACTGTTGAATTCACTTTTTCTTCTGTACTTCCTGGGAGTTCTTCCTCGACATAGAAAGTTGTAGGTTGCCATACTGGGTCCCCTTCCTTCTGACTGTGCGTCGTTTCGAGATCTTGAGGCTTGGATTCGTCCATTAAACAGGTTGGGGGATCCCAATTATCTAGAATAATGAAGAGGATATGTTCTGGAGGAACCTAGATGGGTTCTTCCGGAACAATATCCTCCATATATGCCATGGGAGGCATCCGAGGCTTCCTAGTTTTATGGGCCCTCTATATGCATGCCATGGATAGCTTCCTTTCAAACTGTTGTTGCCTCTTTCTGCGAGAGTAAAATGCATACCACGTAGCACCTCTATGATGCTAGCCTCTTTCTCTCGGCATGTAGATAAGAAAGACTATAACCAAAATGTCGAATGGGTAAGTATCTCTGCACCAGCCCTCCGAAGGTTCAGACTTCGGCCTATCAACCCCAAAATGCATTACGTTTCTATCGGAGCGGCTGATAAGAATGAAGGTGACCGTGACAAACTTGGCCATTAAGGCTATGCTCTTAATGCTCTGGCCCTCCGTCCTCTTCACTCGTGTGAGAGGCCTCGTCCTCTGGTTTTGGCTGCTCGGGGTCACTCCCATCTTAATGATGAGGAGATGGGAGCCGATGGCCAATATTTATGGCCCTGCCCAGCGCATCACCGCCTGTCCAACCTATTCTACGTGTCACCCCATCTAGGGATTTTATTTTAATTTATTAACTTAACTTAATGAATTAAAAAAAATAGACGATAAAATTTTAAATTTTAAATTAAAAAAAATAAAATAATTTGTCGATATAAATTTTGAAAATTTAAAATTATATATTAAATTTATATCACCTATTTGACTAATTTAATTATTTTATTTATTAATAATTAAAAAATTAATCTACACATAATTTTAATACCATTAACTTATTTAAAAAAAATAAAAAAATCATACTCACTTATTTATAATAATAATAATAAT
>SNQJ01S0027570.1:150907-181664 GCA_010110895.2 Picea sitchensis | reverse complement strand
AATTTTGAAAATACATGTTTTGTAAAAAAGTTGGATCATCCATTCATATATATAAGAAGATAGAATTTTTGAATGTTACAGCTAAAACAAATTAAATTGATGTATAAGACTCTTTTGTTTAATTATAACGGACTTAGAGGTAGAAAACTCCATCCTATATAAACAACTATGTCTACGAACATCTAATTTTATCTTTATTTACAGGTTAGTCTTAACAACTCTCTTTTTGAGCGCTTAAAATGAAAACATTAACATCTCATTTAAAATTTGTATGAGACATTCTTCTTAACATCTCATTTTATGAGTAGTTGAAATAAAAAAATTATGGAAAGGATTAAGGTTAAGTATTTATAAGCAAGAGCACAATCTATCAATGCAAGGTAAAGTTTAGTTTTAATATGATTATATATTAAATTTTGTGGATGTTATTTTGACGCTTTAAAGCTTTTCTTGGGCTATTTTTTTAAAGTTTAGTTTTAATATGATTATATATTAAATTTTGTGGATGTTATTTTCACGCTTTAAAGCTTTTCTTGTGCTATTTTTTCCAAAAACATTTGTCCAAAATCAAGCAGAGATGACCAAGTCTAAGTATACTTTTTCATTAGTTAACCTTTGTTTATTAGCGATATCATAAGCCTTCAAATCTACAATTCCTCCCATCTCATGTAAATAAGACAATGCAGGGCTACTTCTAGCTGAGCGATCCCAATATCATCTGCCTTCTCATTTTGTGAGAGAGAAATTAGGTCTGTCTTTAATTGGGTATGTCCCTCCTTTATTGGAGGTCATTATGTGATTTTTATTCATGATTGTGATATTTTGTTTTTCCTATTCATGGATGTTTGATTATAAGATTCATTACTTATGCATTAAATTCTTAATGAAAATGGGTAATGGGTTAATAAATTTGATCAATGATTCATAGTAAAACTTGAATTGTAAGGAGCCGCATTATCAATTTATATACATTAATGACTAAAATATTAAGGGTTATTACAATAGTTTTATTTAAATTCTTCATGAAAAGGGGTAATGGGTTAATAAATTTGATGAATGATTCATAGTAAAACTTGAATTGTAAGGAGCCGCATTATCAATTTATATACATTAATGACTAGAATATTAAGGGTTATTACAATAATTTTATAGTAATAACTAAATAATAATTTATATTTAATATCTTAAATGAATGATGTATTTGGAATTTAAATTACAAACAAAGTATTGGTATAACTACTTAATGCGCAATTATGCGAAACACAATTGAGGCAGACAAAATGATTTTTATGTATGTCTTTTCTTTACTAAATAGAATCACTAAATTAAAGTCAAACCTCCAATTAGTTCTTGTTGGAATTAATTGTAAATTGCGAACATGAGGTACTAATGAGATTAAATGATTAATGATATGGATAAAGTGAGTATATGCAAGTTACTTTATGAGGGTTACAAAATTTATTTTTCTTTGTAAAAAATAATATCAGTTATTAGAAGGTGTTATATATGGTAATATAGTGGGTTTCAATTTTAGAAAGATCTTTATTTATAATGTTTTTTTTGTTATATATGGTATTATAGTGGGTTTCAATTTTAGAAAGATCTTTATCTATAATGTTCTTTATAAGATAGTGTTAAGTATAAATAGGAGTAGATGGTATGGGAAAGTCTTGTCTTGAGAAATCATTGTAATAGAGTTTTACTTTCTAGAGGATTCTCTCTCAAAGAGTCAAGTGAACTTGGATTTCTATCAATAAAGGTATCATTTTTGGTGTTTTGATTATCTATATTATGTTGTTTCACTTGTATTTGCTGAAATATTTTTTGTTTCTTCTTATTATAATATATCTGGTACCTTACAAATTTTTAGAAAAATACCACCTTGTGAGAGGAAGAACTTATGTTCCTCTCTTAGGATTACACCAAAAAAGATTCCTTGTAATAAATAGCAATTTCAACATAAAGATTAATAGCATGAAAATAAATTGTAGAGATACACTTACTTCATCCAAGAAACCAAGAGAATGTAAACCTAATTGCAGAAATATCCAACCAAAATGAGAAAATCCATCCATAAGAGACCATTCCAATCCAAGCGCATGAGAGAGAGAGAGAGGGAGAGAGAGAGAGAGAGAGAGAGTTATTAACCCTTACAGGAAGAAAATTCCAGATGTGTTACCCACAAAGGTGAGTGAATCATGACCATAAAATGAAAATTAGGGGTTATCCTTTTTTATATGAGGCTACCCTAACACATCTATCCACATAAAAATGTCAACAACAAATTAGAAGTGAAGTCGACCCCTCATTTAACCTTCAAAATGTGTAATAAATGCAACATACATCAATATAACCCACATGTGTGAGACACCAAGGCTAGGAAGGGTGACATCAACCATCCAAAGGCTAAGGTAGACCTCTAAATTCTACATGACATCCTCCAAGTTGAAGCAACATCAAGTGAGGTGTCTCCTTACCCAAGGTAATACCAAATCATCTTTGGTACCCATACATCCATCAAACCCTAAAAACATCGAATCCTAGAAGGTGACGTCAAGGTCAAGAGGGTGACATCAAAGGCCTCAAGGCATTGTGTCCAAGGAGAGGAGAGATTCTTATCATCTATGAATGATGTATGAGTCAATGCTACTACAAGGTCCTCCATCTTGTGGGAAAAGAGGCCCTGGGGTACTCTACCTAGAATGTGGGGCTTCCAACCCATATATGTTCCATCATGAGTGAATCTCTTGATACCAAGCCCATATGTCCATCGTTCAGGGTTCTCAGGATGTGAGAGCCATTTTATGAAGATGGCGAGTCACTATATGACCCACTTCTCTCTCACATGTCCCACATGGTCCTACAAATAAAAGCACAACATCATGGGTACAAGCCCCAGGACGTCCCTTAAGAACCATGTGAGAGCCATCCATAGAAATCAAATCATAAAACAAGGTTATCCAAAACTCATAAGAAACATTATTCCTTAAAGCATGCAAAGTAATAGGTAACTTAAGAAATAATACATGTAATATAATCCACCTCAGTATCCCATTCGTGCATCACACCGCCCGAGGACCCCATGTGAGTTGACAAGTTTAAGTATGAGAGGGCCTTCACCCAACCGTATTATGTGTTCCTTCTAGATAGGAAATAAAATAACCCAGGTAGAGGGATAGCTCTGGAGAGTGACAAGGGAAAGTAAAATCCCATCAAGAGTAAGTCTGAAAGTGATATGGTTTCAAGGATTACTTCATGGCTTATGGTGTCGTTAAATCCATTTCTTTGAGTTACTTTGTAGAGGGTTCTCTTTCTCTCCAGTTACCCCATATTTACATATTATTTTTTCCAAAACCCTTTATCACTCATATTTCTAATCCCTTTATCATATTTTCAAGTCCCCTTTATAAGGTTTCAAGCTTTAACATTGTTATGTGGGACCGGGTCAGGAAATGAAAGAGTAGAGCTCATGCTTGGATTGGATTTTATTAATCATTATCTATTATATTCCTTCCTTTCTTTAGCATTAGTTTCTTATTCTTTTAGCAACATCTACGAAATAACCTATCGACCTTTAGCCCCTCATCTCATGAGAGAATAGACCATGAACCATACTTGAATTTTAGTTCACTATGAGAGGATCTAGTATGGAAAGTGTTAAGTATGGTCGAGAAGGGAACATTACCCTTGGGAGCCTCCCCTAGTTCTACCCCTTTTCCCTAGGCAGTGACACCATGAGACTAGGGAACTGATCTAGATTTATGAGTAGAATAGAATGAATAACATACTAAATACAATAACACATATATAGAGAGAACAACAATAAATATCTAGTGGACAATAACTTCTATTGAATAAATAAAATAGGTTGAAACTATAAAACTACAGAACTGAAAACAACTTGCTCGAATGGTGGTAGTTATCTCTGAGAAGAGATGTGGTTTCTACGTGAATCCGTTTGAGAAGAATGATTACAATGAGGATCCATATGCCTTTTTAACATTATTCATGAATGTCAAAACCTTAGACATCCAAAAACCTAACCTTAGGAGATGAAATACCAAAAGTTATGTGGGCCATGATGGGTAAGTTGGTACCTCAACTTCTCGGGGTCATATGTTTTGCATACGACCTTCGTTTTAGGCACGTGATAGGCCATTGGAAAGATATTTTTGAGAACTATATATTATTCCATCAAAATTTGACTCTGTCTACAGTTTGACACTGGGAAGCCAAAAAAACACTATTTACAGCCCCAAAACGACCTTGGAAGTACAAAAAGATGTACTGACATGAAAAATTCCAAAATAATTTAGTTGTATTAGGTGGGAAGCCACCAATATCGACATGGAAGGTGTATAGGTATTCAGAGAACCCCAAAAGTGTAGAACCCACAATTACAAAGAATTACAGAAGAACGTGTTGAATTAAAAACTATGAAGAGCATTCATATGGAATAGGTGGGTGGCCACCAATATCCACCTAGATCAGTCCTCCCCCCTTAGGAATAAATCGTATCCATTTTGTTGATTTCCCTCATCAGGTGAGGAATTTTTTGTGGAATTTGGCTCCATGTGATCCACTTGCCTTGGTACAGGAGCTGCCTCGCCTTGACAACCCGATAAAGTTAGATCCTTTGTTAGCGGGTTCCCTTGAGCTGTGTGTCCACTATATGATTAGTGGTTTCATGTTCCATGTATTCAGGTGATCCATATGGATTTCAATGGCCTCCCACCTATTCAAAATAACACATTTTGGCAGTTTTCCAGTTCAACAGTTTTTTCCTAGTTTTCGGTTCCTTGACTTCTGGTGTTGTTTTGAGGCCCTAAACAACGTTTTTATGGCTTTCCACATGAAACATGTGTATTTCCTGGATAAACCTTTCGAATGGGATATTGTGTGCCTAAAACCAAGATCGTATCCAAAATTTATGAGCCTGGGAAGTTTATGTACTAAGTTACCCGAACGGGGCCCACATGACTTTTGGTCCTTCATCTCCTAGGTTTAGGTATTTGGATGTCTAGGGTTTTTTAAATTCTTGTTTATTGTAAAAATGCCTTGAGAGCCTCATTGTAATCATCTTTGAGTGAATGAGTGCAACCTTCACATCTCTTCTCAGAGATAAGTTGCCACCATTCTAACAGGCTTGTTTTCCGCTGCATTTTACAGTTTGAGCTTATTTCCTTATTGAATAGAAACCAATTTTATTGTATAATTGTTATTCTATGTTAAGAATATTTTGATAATAATCTATATTCAATTCATTTTGCTCATAAAATTTGGATCATCAGGGTTGAGCTCTATTGGTGTCAAATTTTTTGCAATCTATGAGGTGTCCAATAATGGTGGAAAATATGGTCATAGGAAGTCCACATTGAACACTTGGTGCAAGCCAAGGAAGGGGCAAGTGTTGAGCTCAAAATAATTTTCACCCACATCCTTTTTGATAGAATAAGGCCCATAACTAAGTGGACAAGGATTATGATGGGGCCTTGTAAGGAATTCTTTCTACAAATGTAACCAGACCTTGTCTCCCACCTGAAACTTGTGCGATACCTGATGTTGCTCATGGAGTTGCTTGTACTTACCATTGGATTTCTGTAAAATCTCATGGACCTATTGGTAGATGTGTTGAATTTCCTCAATGAATTTGGTGGCTTTTTCAGCCTTAGATTGAACATGGGAAGAATCTTTCTATGTGGTTTCAAGAGGTAGTGCAACATCAATGGGTTCCAAGGGTTGGAATCCCAGTCCCACCTGACAGGGGCTATGGTCGGTGGATCTATTGAGAGACCTATTATAGGATGTGAACAATCGTCCAATTGACGACCTTCGTTTGGCCATAGGTTTGAGGGTGGAAGGTGGTAGATTTAGTGAGCTTGGTGTCCAACAGTGACCAGAGACTCAACCAAAATGTGCAGAGAAACCTTTTTTCTTAATCATAGATGATGGTATGTGGCATCCCAAAATGGACCCACACTCATTTGAAGAAGATATTGGCAGTATATGTCATTGTGATGCTCTTCTTGTAGGCTATGAGAATTTCCATCTTCAAAAACTAATCAACCACCACAAATACACAATCATTGCCTTGCTTGGTGAATGGAAGGCCAGACATGTAATCCATCAAGATGGATTCCAAAGGCCGCTTGGGAGTAGGAAAAGGGGTGTATAAGCCTTCCTTATTCATGGTTGGCTTGGCAATGGCACAGGCAGTGTAAGATATGATATACTTGTTGACGTCCTGTTGAAGTTTTGGCCAATAATTTTTTTTTTGTATAAAGACCATAATTTTCTCCATGCCAAAATGTCCTACCATATGATTGTAGTGAGCCTCTGAAATAATAATTGCACACTCGCTTACAGGAATACAGAGATGTCCCATATGGCATAACAATCCATCTTCAATGTGAAAATTGGTGCCATTCATGCATGTACCCAAGAGATGATAAATGGTAGGGAAGTCAGGATATCGTTGATAAAGTTGGGGCTACTCATATGCCTCATGTCCATAGGAATGGAGCATGGTGGTGAGTGAAGCCACAAGAAGTTAGTTAAGGTAGTCAACAACATGATTTGTGCTCCCTGTCTTATAAATGATGTTGAGATGGAATTGTTGGAGGTATGTGGACCACTATTGATGGCGGTCGTTCTGAAAATTCCCTTGTGTCTGTGTGAAGTTCAGAGGCTTGTGATCAATGTGGATGATTCTCCTTTCCCAAAATGTAATGTTTCCATTGATGGAATGCTTGTAGAATGGGATATATTTCCTTGTCATAGCTGGGGTGGTTCTGGATGGTGTATGAAAGTTTCTCACTATGGTATGCTACTGGATGACTGTGTTGAGAGAGAGTTGTGCCTACAACATAGTCATATGCATCAGTATCAATATCGAACTATTGTTGTAGATCGAGTAACAAAAGTACTGGAGATGAGAGTAAGTGATGCTTCAAATAATCAAATGCTTATTGTTGTACCTTCCCCCATGCATAATTTTCCCTTCCACCGCCTTTGGTCACTTGGGTGAGGGCCCATGAAATATGGGAAAATCCCAACATGAATCGTCGATAGAGGTTGGCAGGTACCAAGAGGCTCTAAAGCTTGATTATTGTGGTCAGGGCTGGCTAGTCATGAATGACTTGGATCATAATTGGATCCACATGTACCCCATGCTCATCAACAATGTAACCCAAGTATTGGACCATGTTCATGCCAAATGAGCATTTTTCTAGGTTAGCATATAGCTTGTGATGTTGCAGAGTGCTCAAAACCTATTGAATATGTTGCATGCACTCCTCCCAAGTTATGCTTAAGATAAGAATGTCATCCAGATATACCAGAAAAAAAGAGTTGGTGAAGGGTCTCAATACATCATCCATCAATATTATGAAAGTGTATGGTGCATTTGTTAATCCAAAGGTCATGACCAGCCATTCAAAGAGACCGTATTTAGATTTGAAGGTTGTCTTCCATACATCAGTCGATTCGATGGGAACCTGTTCGTAGCCAGAATTTAGGTCAATCTTGCTGAAGAATTTTTCCCCCTTGAGTTGGTCAAGAAGGTCATCAATTTGGGGAATTGGGTACACCGGTTCTTGACTGTGATTTTGATTAATGCTTTATAATTAATGCAAAGAAGCCAGGTCCCATATTTCTTCTACATTAGTAAAATCGATCTTCCTCAAGGAGAGGATATGAGTTTGATGTTCCCCTTTTGAAGTAGCTCTTGGATCTGACATTTGATTTCGTCATTTTATATCAACGTGCGATGTTAGACTGGTCCATTAGGTAGATGTGTATCGGGGGTTAGATCAATTGGATGCTTGACTTGACAATGTGTCAGTACCTCGGTGGGTGAGGAGAAGATGTATCTATATTCTTCCACAATTTTTTCCACTTTCTTATGCTGCAAAGAGAGGCTCTTTGTATAGTCCACAGATGTGGCGGTGACCTTCTACTTACTGTGAGCATGGATCAAAAAGAAGATGAACTTCTTGATCTCTGAAATGACCTTACTACATTTCTTAACCTAGATTAAATAAATAACAGTAGGCGGCACTACCTCTGGTATCCTATACAATTGTCTACCCAAAGTAATAATAACACTGCTAGGTCTAGACTCATACACATCATGTCGGTTCCACAAATATGGTTGTCCTAAAAGGACATCACAAAATTCAAGGGAATAAATATCACACAAAACCTCATCTTTGAAGGGCTTGATGTCGTAGGGAAGACGACATTATTAGCTGATGTAGAGATCTCTTCCTTGGAAAATCCAACCAATGGTATAGTGTTATGGGTGCGGTTTCATCAACAAGTCGAGTTGCTTGACAACCTCTGCTGAGATCAGGTTTTTCTGACTTCCTCTATCAACAAAAAAATGAAGTGGAGGCCCCTTTACCCACATTTATGAATGAAATTGGTGTTCCCCTTCATTTGGTTCGCTTGGATGGACTTTGGTGGTAGTGACAGTGGATTTGGGTTCAGTATTGATAATATGCTTCCCTCCTTATGGATTTTATTTAGATTCAAAATATTCCTCTGACTCAGAAGATTTCATCTCGACCATCATTGACTTCTTGGAGCGATATTATTTGTTGTTTTTCCAAGGGATTTTATGGTATTCACACCACTTTCCTGTGCCCTTCTTCAACTTCTTATTACCCTTCTTGTGTTGAATCTTGGACTCATTGTCCTGAGAGTGGCCATCTTTTCTATGTATTTTGTTTTGTGGGTTGGGGCCACACTTTCCCTACTTCGGATATGAGGAGTTTGTAGATCCAAACTCTCACCTCTTCTGCTTAAATTTCTTCTTGATCTTGACAACATATTTATAGGCTACACCCAATGATGTGATGTTCAGAAACTCCACTTCTGTTTGAATGTATCTATGCATACATCCACCATGTTTGAGCACCAGATGTCATTCAGAGTCTTTGATAACCAATTTGGTGCACAGGGTATTTAAAATATTTGTGAAATATGGTATTTTATGGTCCCTTTCCTCATGTAGCGTGGTCCATCTTGTGTACTGGTCCTCGTAGATTCCAACAAGGTAGTAATGTTATTTAATGGAATCCCTGAAGGAATCTCGTGTGGGGCTGACCACAAATATTACAGATTCCTCTATGCCCCTTTCCTCAAAGTAAGTATCCCACTAGTCCTTAACATTGGGGACGACCTTGAGGAGTGCAAAAGTAAAATTTTCCCTATCGCAAAAATTGTGGACCGAAAAAATACACTTCAAGCATATTCAACCATTTATCTACAAAATCCTCATTTATCAGTCCTTCAAATAATGGAATATCAAAATTTACTTATACCTTAAAGGGGGTTGCATAGCTGCTTGATGAATATGTGTCTCTTGTGGGCAAGCGCCAAAGGATCTGTGCACAATTTTCCATCATTTCGTTCCTTTGTCATGCAAGGGCTTCCTCAAGCAACATTTTAAAAGGATCTCCTGCTCCATCATATTTCTTCTTGTCCCCCATGGGTTATTGTCGGGCTCGACATGACCAATATTGCAAAGGCTCGATTGGTTCAAGTCCCAACTCCTTATACCCAGATCTTGTTGGAGATATGCACGAAGAAAAATAAATGAAGAGCAGACCGCTCTGATACCATTGATATGGATTTATGAGCGGAACGAAATGAATAAAATACAGAATACAATAAAACATATATACGGATAACAACAACATATATCCAATGAACAATAACTTCTATTGAATAAATAAAATAGGTTGAAACTGTAAAACTACAGAAAGTCTTCTCAAGAACTAAACGTTTGAAGGATTGGTTTTAGTTGAGGTCCAACCTTGTTCATGGGTTGGTTATGAGCTCCTTTTGGTGATAGATATGAGAATTCAAAACTTCTAAACATTCATATCCCAAAAGAATTGATGAACACTACAATTTTCCTTAGCTTAATAGTGATGGGAATTCCAAAATTCTAAATATCCATATCTTAAAAAGCTAGAAAACACTTAGAAAAAATTATAAATGCTATAAAAATACAAATCAATAAAATTAAAACCTTGGAACAATATCTTGAATCATTTCAAACTTTAATTTAATTTCAAAAATATTTATTAATAACTTCTCTTGAAAAAATTTCTTATAATATATATATATATTTTTAATAATATAATAGAATGAAAAACAAGACTAAACATATTGATCAAACATATTTAAGGTATCAGAAAAGATTTAGCATTAGTTATTCATTTAATTTTTATTTATTAACTTTACTTAATGAATTAAAAAAATAAACATATTAAATTGAAAATTTTAAAAAAAATTGAAAATTTAATTATATATTAAATTCATATCACTTATTTTATTAATTTAATATTTTTAATTATTAATAATTAAAAAATTAATCTACACATAATTTTAATATCATTAACTTTGTAAAAATATAAATAAATATTACTCATTCATTTATAATAATAATAATTATTATTATTCTATTTATTTAGTAAATAAATAAAATAATTAACAATAAACTTTCTAATATTTGTTAATTAATTAATTAAATTTTTGAAAAGAACATGCTTTGTAAAAAAGATGAATCATCCATTCATATATATAACAGAATTGAATCTTTGAAAGTTACAAGGAAGTCAGATAATAAATTAGTATATAAAACTAGTTTGTGGTATCTTTTTTATAATAATTTTTTTTTATATAATATAGTAGGATGAAAAACAAGACTAAACATATTGATAAACATATTTAAGCATGTTTAAGGTATCATAAAAGATTTAGTATTAGTTTTTCATTTCATTTTTATTTATCAATTTAATTTAATGAATTAAAAAAATAAACTATAAAATATTAAATTCAAAATTCAAAAAAAAATTGAAAATTTAATTATATATTAAATTCATATCATTTATTTTATTAATTTAATATTTTTAATTATTAATAATTAAAAAATTAATCTACACATAATTTTAATACCATTAACTTCTTTGTAAAAAAAATAAAATATTATTTTATAATAATAATAATTATTATTATTATTCTATTTATTTAATAAATAAATAAAATAATTAAGAATAAACTTTCTAATATTTGTTAATTAATTAATTAAATTTTTGAAAAAAACATACTTTGTAAAAAGGCTGAATCATCCATTCATATATATATATATATATAAATGAATTGAATTTTTTAAAGTTACAAGGAAGTGAGATAATGAATTAGTATATAAAACTAATTTGTTTATGAGATAAGGAATCTTGTGCTAGTAACCATTTAACTATTTGACGTACTCTCTTTCTATAGTTTGAACCAATAAACTCATAAGAAAAAAAACAAAAACTAGACCATTCACATATAAAATGAGAACATTAACATCTCATTTAAAAACACATTAATACTTTGCCCACCTTCATACCTTCATAGATGGTAAGGGTGCTAAACAACCACCCTAAAGACACAATATTTGAACTAATGAGGGCTAAACTGCAACCCCAAAAATACAAGGCTTGAACTCTCCGATACTCTCCGATACCTAGAGAGGATGTGCTATATCCCATTTAAACTTTGTGTGAAACATTGTTCTCAACGTCTCATTTTGTGAGTAGTTGAAATAAAAACATTAAGGTAAGGATTAACGTTAAGTATTTATAAGTAAGAGCGCAATCTATCAATGCAGGGTAAAGTTTAGTTTTGATAGGGTTATATGTTAAATCTTGAAAGGTTAGGGTTTAGTTTTAATATGATTATATATTAAATCTTGTGGATATCATTTTGACGCTTCAACGCTCTTAAAAACACGACCAAGTCTAAGTATATTTTGTTATTCGTTAACGCTCTTAAAACGACGACCAAGTCTAAGTTATTTGTTTATTAGCGGTATGACGAGCGTTCAAATCTACTGTTCCTCCCAACTAATGTTCAAATCTACTGTTCCTCCCAACGAATGTTCAAATCTACAGTTCCTCCCAACTCATGTAAATAAGACAATGTAGGGCTACTTCTGGCCGAGCGATCCCAATATCATCTGCCTTCTCATTTTGTGAGAGAGAAATTAGGTCTGTCTTTAATTGGGTCTGTGCCTCCTTCATGGCGGAATCGAATCCAAATCCAACAGCCGGAGATGATGAAGAACAGGAAGAGGAAGGGCCGGTGGTATTTTTTAACGCTACCCGACATGAGCATGAGCTCTTGCTGTTTCAGGGCCTTCCGGTCTACACGTGTAGCGGATGCAAAGAACAAGGGGCCAACATCGGTTACAAGTGTAACATTGATTCTCATCGCCCGTCCTCATCCTGCAGGAATTTCACTCTGCATGAGCTTTGCGCTACCCTTCCTGATGCCTACCAACACCCGTTTCGCAGCGATGTGAGCTTTAAATTTCGTCCCAAAACGTTTCGCAGCCATCGCTGTAACGCCTGCTGTGATGTGGTGAAAGGTTATGTGTTTCAAACTGAAAGGCGTCACTTAAGGACTGAGTTAAGGCTTCATCCGTTGTGTATGGCGCTCCCTAAAATACTCGACTACAGTGGGCACGCAAATCACAAACTCAAATTTGTGACGGGTGATTTAAAGGGGAAAGGATACGCTTGTAGTGCCTGCGATAGTCAGATCGATTCCGGTGGCTGGAGATATCGGTGCGAGGATGTGGCGTGTAAGGTTTACGTGGACCTGAGCTGTGCCAAAATAGACATTTTTGGACTCTCAGACCATGGTATTCAGAGAGTTGCACCCGTCAGTCGCAGAAGATCTCGTCGTGGATTAGTGCCTACTGTCGTTAATGCCCTGCTGAATGGAGCAGTATATGCCCTGCTGGTAGCATGAATATTTTTGACGGTTAGTGTTTATAGTTTTAGAGCATCAGTAGAACTTAGAATTTTATGGCGACTGTTACTGTTAACGATTTTGCTAAGCAGTATATTATTAAATGTTGTTTTTAACCATTTTTCATTTTTCTAAGCAGTATAGTATTAAATGTTGGTGTTAACCATTTTGTTATTTTAGGCTTCAGATTCTGAATATCTATGTATTTCTGTTTTTTTAATTGTCATGACCAGATGTCTGGATTTTAGTGTTTGTTGGCTATTTTAGGCTTCAGATTTTGAATGTCTATGTACTTCTGTTTTAATTGCCATAACTGGATGTCTGGATTTTAGTGTTTGCTGGTTATTTTAGGCTTCAGATTCTGAATATCTATGTATCAGCGTGTTACATCTGCTCCGTTTATTAAAGATAATATTTTCATTTGTGGTTTTCTGTTCTTTAATCATGAATCATGTGTTGGATTGGCCATTACGCAGCATGAATATTTTTGACGGTTAGTGCTTATATTTTTATGAATCATGTGTTGGATTGGCCATTAAGCAGCATGAATATTTTTGACGGTTAGTGTTTATATTTTTAGAGTATCAGTAGAACTTAGAACTTTATGGCCACTGTTACTGATTTTGCTAAGTAGTACATTATTAAATGTTGTTTTTAATTATTTTTTTAAACAATATAGTATTAAATGTTGTATAAGATTTAGGATTTAGTTAATCATTTTGTTAAGCAATATAGTATTAAATGTTGTATAAGATTTAGTGTTTAGTGTTGCATATCAGGATGATTAGTAATACCTAAATTTTAATCTTGTAACCCTTTAATTATATTTAATTATATTGATTTTATTTTTTAAAATTAATTAGATGAAAAAATAAGTTTTTATTGAATTTATGTTTTTTTATAGCATCATAATTTTTTCTTTTTCTCAATTTCTTTATAATATTAAAGTTTCTCCTTTAAATTAAATGTGGTAGTTTTTTATTTTAAAGTTTGAAGCAATCTTGATCATAATCATACTTTTATTTGAAGATAACATCACAATTTCTCTTTTAATTTAAATGTGGTAAATGTTTTGACTTTTATTGAAATTAGAAATTTTTAAGATAGGAAAAGATCAAGATCAAGATCATAACCATACTCTTATTTGAGGAAAGACTAACTTTTATGAAGAACGTAGAAGAAGGAATATTACTTTTACTTTTTTAGATTATAAATTATAAAATATTTTTAAATTTATTCAATATTTTTTTTTAAATTCTTAAATTTAATAACTAATATTAAAATAACCAAATATATAATATTACTTCATTAATTTTAAAAGTATATTTTCAAAAATATTTTTATATATAAAAACTATGAATATATATTTATAAAATATAACAAAACTATTATATAACATTCTTGTATATACAAATAATTATATAAAATAAACATTTAAGTTTTATAAGATAAGAATCTGCAATAAATCGCATAAATCGTTAATTTTATAACATTAACATTAATTTATTTTTAGTGTCATCCATGAATCATTTTTTTTTATTTTTCTTTATTAAACATCCACATAATAACACATGGTAGAAATTCTTTGGTAACTATAAATTATTTTTAATACGTTGTATATTTTTTAAAAAAACTTAAAATATAAAATTAATGGAATTTTGAAGCAATATGATTTATCAATGCATCAATTAATTTGAATTTAGTGATAACTTAGAGATTAATGTAACATAACATTATAAGATGGATACATTCCGAGTCACAAAAATAACATTATAAAATGGATAATGGAAAAAAAACAATATTATGTATTTCATTTTTTTTATTACATGGAAAACATTTTAAATTAAAATAAATAAATAAAAAAACAAACAAAAGAAATATAAATTTTAAAAGTTATGATTATAAATACTTTATTATATTGGAAGCATTTTAAATTAACAAAAATAATGAATAAAAAAACATAGAAATAAAAGAAATATAAATTTTGAAAGTTATGATATACTATATACAGTGATTTGGAAGCAATTTATACTAACAAAATATGAATAGATCAATTAAAAAGCAATAAATATAAATGGATTTTATAATTTACAATAGCTAAAAAAATAAATATAATAAACACAATAATCAACAACACAAATGCAACTATAATGAATAGAACACTTTATAGAATGAAAAATAAAATTGAAAACTAAGATCACACATTTTAGATAGATATAATTTATGATTGTATTCTTGTAACAATTGCAAGTATTCACAAGGGGTGGTAGGTGGAGAGTCATCTATGATTTTGATGGACAAAAAGTAGATGACTTTTTCTGGGGTTTGGGGAAAACAACCAACAACACATCATAGACCCTAGCAGTATACATGGGGCTAGAACTAGCTCACAAGCTAAGTATCCAAACTCTAAGGATGATAGGGGATTCTGAAATAGTTATAAAGGAGCTTCGGGGTCTCTCAACCTCACCGAAACACCTACCTAATGGTCTCAACTCATGAGTAAATACCCTAGCTCACGAGCAAAGTATCCAAACTCTAACGGTGATAGGATATTTTGAAATAGTTATAAAGGAGCTTCAGGGTCTTTCAACCTTAGCGAATCACCCACCCAATGGCCTCAACTCACGGCCAAGTCTAAGTATACTTTGTTATTTGTTAATGCTCTTAAAAAGATGACCAGGTCTAAGTTATTTATTTATTAGCAGTATCAGGAGCATTCAAATCTACTGTTCCTCCCAACTAATGTTCAAATCTATTATTCCTCCCAACTAATGTAAATAAGACAGTGCAGGGATATTTCTAAGACATTAATCCCAATATCGTCTATCATATTCCTTCTCATTTTGTGAGAGAGAAATTAGGTTTGTCTTTAATGTTGGAGATAGAGGAGGCACATTGACACTTGGGTCTTACCGATTACAATGCTCGGACACCAAAAACACAACACAATGATATTGTCGAGTTTGCGACACGCAAGAGGGTCGTCGGACCCAACACTTTGGGTCTCGACCGCTGGAAGCACCCAACACGAGAATGAAATGAAGAAAATACTCACGAGTCGCGATATTGCGAACAAGTGGTGAACTCAATACTACGAAGTTTGGGGTGTCTGCGTGTTGGAAGGTGAGTGGCTTAATTGCATAAGCCGACAGCTGACCAGAAGGAGAAAAATATAACAGAGTTTATGAACTCAAATAAAAAGAAATTAAAAACGCACAGCACTCTTCCAAATGCAGAATAACAAATTTTATTCATAATGCATTCAAGCTTCTTGTCTGTCTGTGTGTCACAGAATTACAATTCAACTATGGTATTTAAACACTAACAAATTGTCCCTTTGATCTTCTAAAAAGTTTAATCAAGGTGATGATGGTGTTTGGTTGCCTTGAAAGATTAAGGCAGCCATTGTTTAATCTATGTAAGACAAAATTGTAATTGATGGTTAATTCTCAAGTCTTGAAGGGTGAAGACGACCATCAATTCATTGTTTGCACAGGGGCGGTGAAATGATTACATCCTGACTTACTCCCCCTTAATCATTTCAAAGCTAAACAAACTAAAATAAGTAAAAAAAATTGTTGTAAACAGTGCATTACAGCTTACAGACCCCAATATTTCTTCTATGGATTTTAAATAATTAATTTCCCAAAGGCTTCGTAAATATGTCTACAAATTTTTCTTCAGACCTGCAGAATTGAACATAAATTTCATTGTCATTTACCATCTCACGAATGAAATGATACCTCATATCAATGTGCTTACTCTGTTTGTGAAAGACATGATTTTTTGACAGTGCAATGGAAGATTTATTGTCACACACAATTTGGGTTGCATCATTCTTGTCATGCAAAAATTCATTCAAGACCCTTCTCATCCACACAGCTTGACCTGCAGTTGTAGTTGTTGCAACATACTCTGCCTCAGTAGAGGATAGAGTTACAATGAGTTGTTTCTTTGATGCCCATGCCACTGCTCCAGATCCAAGATTGAACACATACCCAAATGTGCTTTTCCTGTCATCAATGGAACTTGCAAAATTACTATCAGTATATCTGATCAGCTCAAATTTTAATCTTGATGTGTATTGGATACCAAAGTCAGTTGTTCTAGAAACATATCTTAGGATCCTCTTTCCTTCTTGCCAATGAGTACTCTTCGGAGTCTTCATGAATCTCAAAATAAAACTTACAACAAACATGATATGAGGTCTGGTTGATGTTAAGTACATAAGTCTTCCAACCATCCTCTTATACAGAGTTGGATCAACATATGATCCTTCATCATACTTGCTAAGTTTAATATCAGTTTCCATTGGTGTTGCAGTTGGATTGCAATTCAACATTCTAAACATTTCCAACACTTCATTTGCATAGTTAGTTTGACAAATGAAAATGTCATCATCAGATTGATCCACTTCAATTCCAAGAAAATATTTCATCAATCCTAAATCAGTCAACTCAAACTCTATTTTCATGGCATTTTTAAAATCATCTATAGATAGATCTCCAGTAAAAATCATGTCATCAACATACAAACAAACAATCAAAATTTTACCTTCCTGGTTTACCTTTGTATACAGAGTTGGTTCACTTGGACTTCCGATGAATCCAATACTGATCAGGTATTCATCAATCCTACTATACCAAACTATGGATGTCTACTTCAATCCATATAAATCTTTCCTTAACTTGTAAACTTTATCTCTATGTTTATCAATCTCATAACCCGATGGTTATCTTACCTAAACCTCTTCTTCCAAATATCCATTCAAGAATGCAGAATTGACATCCATCTAATTCATGATCTATCTATTCTGAGATGAAATAGCTAAGACCATCCTCACAGTGTCAATTCTTGCTACAGGAGAAAAATTTTCATTATAATCAATACCAGGTTGCTGACTAAATCCCTGAGCTACAAGTCTTGCCTTGTACTTTTCAACTTCACCATCTGCATTCAACTTAGTCTTATAAACCCACTTAACACCAATATTGTTCTTACCTTCAAGTAAATCTACAATATCCCAAGTGTTATTTCTTTCAATGAAATCAATCTCCTCATGCATTTCTTTTATCCAGACATCCTCTTTAGCAGCTTCATCAAAACTTATAGGATCACATGCCATTAATGCAAAATTTGAAATATGATCTACTTATTCATTATGATCATACAATTCTCTTAAGCTTCTAGTCTTATGTCCTTTAAATATGTTTCTTAATGAAGCTAAAGTGGGATTTGATTCACTACTTACCTGTGAATTTGATGGATGTCCACCATGTCCAGATGTCTCACCATGCTCATGAGTTTTGGGCATTCTAAATTGAGATGGGATGAAATCTGGTGCTTGCCTTCTTGGACTTCTTGCTGCAGGAATATGTGCATGTGGAACCATCAGTGCATCTCCTTTAGCTTGCTCAGCTCCATCATCATCTTCACGGGGTAACACAACTCCCTCTGAAATTGACTTGTCAATACTTCCATTTGAGTCTTCATCTTCTTTAAATTGACCATCTCTGTTTATTACATATTTCTAGGTGATGGGATTGTAGAGTTTATATTCCCTAGACTCTTCATTGTATCCAACAAAGATACATCTCTCGCTTCTGTCATCCAAATTCCTCCTCATTTTTGGAGGTACGTGTGAAAATGCAACACATCCAAAAATTCTGAAATGAGAAACATTGCAAGGCTTACCATCCCAGGCTTCCTGAGGTACACAATCCCTTATGGTCTTGGTCGGACTTCTATTCAATATAAAAATAGAGCAAAGAACCGCATATCCCCAATATTCATTTGAAATATGCTTCTCTTTCAACATGATTTGAGCCATTTCCTTGATGGTCTTATTCTTCCTTTCAGCCACTCCATTCTACTGTGGAGTATATTGAGCAGTAAAATACCTTTTAATTCCATGAAGATCACAAAATTCAATGAATTCATTAATTTTGTATTCACCTCCTCTGTCAGACCTTAAGATTTTAATGGTTTGACCACTCTCATTCTCAACCATAGAATTAAACTTCTTAAAAACATCAAAGGCTTCAGACTTCTATTTCAACAAATACAACCAAGTCTTCCTACTGAAATCATTAATGAAATTCATAAAATAAACACAACCAGATAAAGAAGGTGTTTTCATAGGTCCACATAAATCTGTGTGGACAATTTCCAATGGATATTTTTCTCTCTAGGAAACACCTGAAACAAATTTCTCTCTGTGATGTTTTCCAAGGATACATCTGTACTTTTTCTCCATCAGTTCTCCAACACTAATAAGATTGCATTTTAGACTAGGAACAAAATAAACATCATCGATATTTCTTTTCTGATTATCCTTAGCGTAAATTGGAACTACACCTTTACCATTAACTGTAACCTTACATTCATTTCCCAGTTTTACTTTAGACTAAATACAATTGTTAATAAATGAAAATAAATCCTTATTACCAGTCATTTGGTTACTGCAACCACTATCCAAAAACCAAATATCATTTGCACTTTCCTCAGTGAAATTACAGGTAAAAAACATAGGATTTTGATGATCCTCAGACTCATTTGTAATATGTGAAAAATGTTTTCCAACATCTTCCTATTTCTTCCAACATTTGTTAACAAAATGCCAAATCTTCTTACAATAATAACATTGTACTTCAGTTTTATCATACGTTTGATTTTCTTGCTGCCAGGGTTTGATGTCGCTCCCTCTTAAATTAGGAGGATTCTGCTGGGACTTCTACTCAGACTCTAATCCAGCTCTGTTTTCCCTTCAACCAGAAAATCCACCTCCTCTTCCATGAGTATGCAACCTTCCTCTGCCTCTGCCTCTCGTAACATGAATTTGGGATTTGAAAGCATGCTCCAATGATCCTTCTTCATATCTAGATATTCTAGATTCATGAGCAACGAGGGAACCAGTTAACTCAGCAATTTGCATTTGACTTAAATCCTTAAATTCCTCTACGGGTACCACAACACATTCAAAATTCTTGGGAAAAATTCTCAGCACTTTCTCAATGACTCTCTTATTCTCCATATCATCTTCATACTTCCTAAGTTGGTTCACAACACTCATTACTTGAGTAACAAAAGTATCAACACTTTCATTATCCTTCATCTTCAGATTTATGAACTCCCTTCTCAAGTTCTGCAACTTGACTATCTTCACCTTGGACACTCCTTGATAACATGTTTCAAGAATGTCCCAAGACATCTTCAAAAATGTAGCACTACCAATTTTCATAAAAATGGATTCATTTAATTCTTACTAGATTAATCCAAGAGCCTTGCTATCCTTCTTCCTGTTTTCCTTTAGCAAAACAATGTCAGTATTAGACAGAGCCAATTCTGCTATAGTATCAGTTGGCTCGGCATAGCCATCAATAACATAAGTCCACAAATTCTGAGAATGAAATTGTCCTCATACGAATATACCAAGAGTCATATGACTTCTCGCTCAGTGCATGAACCTGCACCTGAGAAGAGCTACTACTAGATGAATCAATTTATAAAAATTTGAAAGAAATCAAATAAACCTTCATGGAGGAAAATAAGAAGGTGAGTTTGGCACCAACATGAATTATGAGTACTGAATTGAGCAACTGACAGGATGCACTGTAGGCTTTGATACCAAATGTGGGAGACGAAGGAGGCATGTCAGCACTCAGGTCTCGTCGATTACAATGCCCGGACACCAAAAACACAACACAACGATATTGTCGATTTCGCGATACGTGAGAGGGTCGTGGGACCCAACACTTTGGGTCTCGATGGTTGGAAGCACCCAACATGAGAAAGAAATGAATCAAATACTCGTGAGTCATGATATTGTGAACAAGTGATGAACTCAACACTGTGAAGTTTGGGGTGTCTGCGTGTTGGAAGGTGAGTGTCTTAATTGCATCACATAATTACAATTCAACCATGGTATTTAAGCACTAACAAATTGACCCTTCGTTCTTCTAAAAATTTTAATCAAGGAGGTGATGGTGTCTGGTTTCCTTGAAAGGTTAAGGAAGCCATCATTTAAGCTATGTAAGACAAAATTGTAATCGGTGGTTAACTCTCGAGTCTTAAAGGGTCAAGACGACCACCGATTCATCGTTTGCACAGGGGCAGTGACATGATTACATCCTGGCATTTAATTGGGTCTGTGCCTCCTTCTTGGTAGAATGGAATCCAAATACAATAGCCGAAGATGATGAAGAAAAGGAAGAGGGAGGTTGGGTGGTATTGTTTAATGCTACCCGACATGAGCATGGGCTCTTGCTGTTTGAGGGCCTTCCGGTGTACACATGTAGCAGATGCAAGGAATACAAAGCCAACATCGGTTTCAAGTGCAACATTAATTATGATTCGTTTTCCTCATCCTGGAAGAATTTCACTTTGCATGAGGTTTGCTCTACCGTTCCTGATGCCTACCAACACCCGTTTCGCAACTATGTGAGCTTTAAATTTCATCCCAAATTTTTTTCAGCCATTGTTGTAATGGCTTCTGGGATGTGGTGAACGATTATGTGTTCGAAACTGATAAGTGTGACATAAGGCTTCATCCCTTAGGTATGGTGCTCCCTAAAATACTCGACTACGTTGGGCACACAAATCACAAACTGAAATTTGTGATGGGTGATTTAAAGGGGAGACAATACGCTTGTAGTGCTACGATAATCAGAGCGATTCCAGTGGCTGGAGATATCGATGCGAGGAAGTGGCGTGTAAGGTTTATGTGGATCTGAGTTGTGCCAAAATAGACATTTTTGAACTCTCAAACTATGGTATTGAGAGAGTTGCACCCATCAGTCACAGCATATCTCGTCGTGAATCAATAGGGTCATTTTTCACCTTTCCAAATTAATAACCTACATCCGTTTATATCAACCACTTTTATAAAATGGTTGTTTCTAGTTGAGTAGAACCATTAATATATTAATGGTTAAGTATTACATTAATCTATAAATTAAATTATTAATTAGCATTAATGTGTAATATAAATTATTAATTTATTGATACATTAATAATGCAATGTATTAATTAATTAATACATTAATAAAGTAATATATTAATAATACATTAACAATACATTAAATACATTAAATGCATTAATAAATACATTAATAAAGTATTAATGCATTAATAAAGTAGTAATAGATTTAGTAATACATTATTACATCATGTTAATGTATAATCTAACATATTAAACTATTAATACATCAATAGTGTATTAATGCATTAGAGTATATATTTGTAATATAACATTAATGTATTCATGTAATGTATAAACTAAAGTTTTAATTTACATTATTAAATTAGTAATAAATATATTATTAAAGAAGTAATATATTAATAATACATTATTAAAGTATTAATATGTTAATACATTTATTGAAAATGATCATAGTTGAATATAGTTACCCATTATGGTTTCTTATGGTCATGATTATGAATGACATTAATACATTAATGTATAATGTAATAGAATAATTTAATTAATTAATACAATAATATTTTTTAATAAATACAATACTAAAACATTAATACATGATATGTAATGTATAAATTGAAATATAAATTTACATTAATGTATAATGTAAGATATTAATTAATTCATACATTAATAATGCATTATTATAGTAATAATACAAAAAAAACAATGAATACATTAAATGCATTAATAAAAACATCACTACAGTATTAGTACATTAAAACATTAATAAAATATTAATACAATAATAATATTAGTATTAGTACAGTCCCCGAGGTGTAGGACAATCGGTGACGGAGTGTGTTGCTAATCCACTCCGTGTTGTTAAAGTCACCCGTTCGAAACCTACAGGGACAAAAAATCCAACCATGTTAAGGGTTGGTGTGGCTCAGGCCCGGTGTGATCCCTAGATGATTTTGACGGCTTAGATTCCCCTGAGTTGCAATTTCTCAAGCCACATGTTAATCTCGATGCCAATAGATCTGGCCAAATTAACAAAACAAAAAAAAATACTGTTAGTACAATAAACATTAGTAAAGTATTAGTACATTAATACATTAATAAAATATTAATAAAACATTAGTAAAATATTAACTGACAATGGATCTTTTAATTTTATTGAAAGGTTTCGACACCGTAAGAGAAGTCAACCTCCCGCGCTCCTGATTCTCCCGCAGGTTGCCGACCCGATGGCCTCCTGCCCTCCTCCGGCCTCCTTAGAAGCAGCCACAGATCTCACCTCTAGATTCTCGGCTCCAATGGGGACCCCAATGCCCTCTTCAAAGCTTGGCAGTGCCCCTCCTAGTAAGGCTACGACAATGGATATCGACCTCCCTCCTTCAACCGCGACTTCCTCTTTCGGGCCGCCTTCTCTTGCAGTCACTCCCCATGGTGCTCCGTTGGAAGCATCCTCAGGCTATTTTCCTCTAGTTTTGAACCCCTCCTTTAAAGAGGTGGATTTATGCCATGGTTTTCTCTCTATTCTCCATGCAAAATCCCTTGAGGCTGCTTCTTGTCAAGGTCACCCCTCTGGGCTGCATGCAGCAGTCCCTGAAGCTCCGATAGTTTCCATTCCAATGTCGCAGGAAGCCTTAACTTATGCTCGTCATTACAACAAACATGCTCTTGTTTGTAGGTTTAATGGTTACTGGCCCTCTCTCCCAGATCTACTTTCCTGGTTCTCTTTCGAATGGTACCCTCTGTTAGAGGGATAAGTCATTACCTACCCTTGTGCCAAAGTGTTTTTTGTAGTAGTTTTCGATTCTACAAGCGACAAAGACAAGGTGTTAAACTCCAGGCAGTGGTTCTAGGGCAGAGCAGGCCTATGCATGCAACTATGGATCCCTGCCTTCGACCCCTCCACAGACTATTTCTCTTCAACCCCAGTCTGGGTACGTCTTCCTTACTTGCCCCTGCATTTCTGGGGGGATGAATCCCTTCAATCTATTGGCAATGGCCTTGGCAATTTCCTCTGTAGAAGTCCAAACTCCAAGCTTGCCCGCTCCACCTTTGCTTGAATCTGCGTGGAAATGGATTTCTCCAAAGGTTTCCGAGCTGAAATTATTCTTCAAGGCAAGGACTACTCAAGGACCCAAAACTTGACTATGAGAATCTTAGTTTTAGGTGTAGGAATTTCTTTGAAACATGGCACTTAACCTGCAACTGTGGAAAACCACTTGGAAAAAAAAGGTCGTCCAGCCAAAGACCCACCTAGTGGACGAGGGCACCAACGGAGCCACACTCTGAAAGCAAGGCCCTTGAAGTGGCAGAAGAAGCATAAGCTGAAGCCGAAATCAAACCCCCTGCTAAGGGGAAAGCTCAAACAAAAGACACTCCCAAGTCACACAATCAACAAGAACCTCAGAATTCAAGTTGGGAAAACCTAGCGGATAAGGAAGACCCTCCAATCGAGCCGGAAAGTCAATCTATGGACTAAAGAAATGAATGGAAATTGGTGCCAAAAAAGAAACAAATCTTCCAACCAAGAAGTGATGTAATGACACGAAGCTGACCAGGCTCGATGAAATAGTTTGTTTCCATAACTAAGTACTAAGTTAGGATATTTAGGCATTTTTTTTCCAGTTTACAAGAAAAATTTTACCGATGTAATGAACCCAGTGGCATGTCCACTGTTATTAATACAAAAATCCATTAACCATTTCTGTTAATATATATATATATATATATTAATTGGCAATGACCATGGTTGACTATGTTAACCATGCCAATGATGAACCTTCATTGACCATGTGGATATGATTATGGTGGGCCATGTTCATTATGTTTTTCACCAAACTTTCCTATGGCATTATTGCATTGGAATGTTGATCATGTTTTGTTCGACACATTGCGACATGAAGTTTTGTTAGTAACATTTTGACATCAACTTTCATTCGTCACATGACATCGTAAGGTTATGATGATCAAATTATGATGAAGGCTTCTTGTTTGTCACAGTATGGTGATGGAATGGGTTTTCAACAGTGTCACAGTGGATTATGTTTGTCACATTGCAACATCAAGAAATCTTCGTCTCATTGCAATGTTAGTGTATGTTTGTCACATTGTTTGATTGGGTTGTGTACATCGCATTGCGACAATGAGTTTTTTTCATCGCATTGTGACATATGGATATTTTCGTTACAATGTGACGCAAGGATATGTGTGTCACATTGCAACATGAGGATATGTTTGTCACATTGCAAAGACACGACAATGTTTGTCACATTGTGACGTTCGTTTATGTTCATCACATTGTCATGACAGGGATATGTTCACCATATTGTAACAACATGTCAATGTTCATCACATTGCGACAACAAGGTGATGTGCAACACATTCGAAAATCTATTTATGTTCGTCAAAATGTGACGTTACTATCCACATTGCAACAACATGCATATGTTTGTCCCATTGCGACGTTTGTTTATGTTCATGACATTGTGATGTCAGTTTATGTTCATGACATTGAAATGTTACCGTGTTCAACAAATTGCAATGTTTTAATGTTCATTAGATTGCAACATTACTATGTTTGTCACTGTGTAACATTACTATGTTTAATACATTGCAACATTACTATGTTTGTCACGTTGTCACATCCAATTTTGTTTGTCACATTGGAACGTCAGGGCATGTTTTTCGGATGATAGGGTTGGTGTTGGAATGGGTTTGAAAATTTTTGATAGTGGGTTATGCTCCTCACATTGCAATATCATAAAATTTTGATCTCATTGCAATGTTGGCCTATGTTTGTGACATTGTCACATTGAGTTGTGCACATCACAATGCAACAATAGGTTATGTTCATCACATTGGAATGTTTTGAAATGTATATCACAATGCAACGTCAAGATATGTGTGTCACATTGCAATGAGAGGATATGTTCGTGACAGTGTGAAAATAGGGCAATATTCATCATGTTGTCACGTTCGTTTATGTTTGTCACATTGCGATGATAGGGATATGTTCGTCATTTTGTTGAACATAGTAACATCACAATTTTGTTGACCATAACAACGTCGCAATGTCATGAACATAAATTGACGTCACAATGTCATGAAGATAAACTAATGTCGTAATGTCATGAACCTAAATTGGCATCGCAATGTGACAGACATAGGCATGATGTTACAATGTGGATAGTAATGTCGCATTGTGATAAACATAAATAAATTTTGCAATGTGTTGCACATCACCTTGTTGTCGAAATGTGACGAACATTTCCTCACAGTGCAATGGGACACACATATTCCAAGATCGTAATGTGACAAACATTTCCAAACGTCACAATGTGTCAAACATAGTAACCTTGTCATTGGACATACATGCCTCGATGTTCCAATCTGATGGAACAAATTAGATGTTACATTGTGACAAACATAGTAATGTTTCATTGTGTCAAACATAATAACGTTGCAAATTAATGAACATAGTAACATTGCAACCCGATGAACATAAAATCATTGCAATTTCATGAACATACTAATGTTTCAAAGTAATGAACATAAAATGATGTCACAACGTGGTGAAAATAGGCATGTCGTCACAATGTGTATAGTAACATCACATTATGACAAAGATAAACAGACGTTGCAATCTGTTTCACGTCATCTTATCGTCGTAATGTAACGAAGATATACAGAAGTCAAAATGTGGATAACCATACTAATGTCACAATGTCAATTTATGTTCATGACATTATGATGCCAGTTAAATATGTTCATGATATTTTGACGTTACTATGTTCAACAAATTGCAATGTTTTTTTGTTCATGATATTGCAACTTTACTATGTTTGTCATTGTGTGATGTTACTATGTTTGACACATTTCAATAATAATATGTTTGTCATGTTGTCACATCTAGTTTTATTCGTCAGATTGGGATGTCAGAGCATGTTCTTCAGATGATGAGGTTGGTGTTGGAATAGGTTTGACAAAGTCTCACAGTGGTTATGTTCCTTGCATTGCAATATTGGGAAATGTTTGCCTCATTGCAATGTTGGTCTATGTTTTTTCGCATTGCGACAATGGGTTGTGTTCATCATGTTGCGACGTTTGGAAATGTTTGTCACAATGTGACGTCAGTATATGTGCGTCACAATGCAACAAGAGGATATGTTCATCACATTATGATGTTAGGGAATTTTTCGTCAAATTATGACGTTCATTTATGTTTGTCACATTGCGATGAAAAGGCTATGTCCATTAATTTATGATGGCATTGCTATGTTTGTCACATTGTGATCAAGGTATATGTTTGTCAATTTGTGATCAAGGTATATGTTTGTTACAATGCACAACATATGTATATGTTCGTCACATCGCGATGACAAGGTGATGTGCAACACATTACAACGTATGTTTATGTTTGTCACAATGCGACGTTGCTATCCACATTGCGACAACATGCCTATGTTCACCACATTGTGAGGTCAGTTTATGTTCATCACTTTGTAACATTAGTATGTTCAAGAAATTGCAATGTTTTTCTGTTCATCATATTGCAACGTTACTATGTTTGTCACTGTGTAACATTATTATGTTTGACACAGTGCAACATTATTATGTTTGTCATGTTGTAATGTCTAATTTTGTTCATCAGATTGGAACATTGAGGTATGTTCATCAGATGATAGGGTTGTGCTCGACACATTATTATTATTATTATGAAAATAAAGTTTTTCCAAAAAATTTTAAAAACAATTTGCAACTAGTCATGAATTATTTTTCTTATTTTTATCTTAGATATGAACTTAAATATGCTTAAGTAGATATTTAATCCTAAAATTGGAAAACTTAATAATGAAAATAATTTTAAATAATTTATAAAAATAATTACAATCATAAATTAAAAAACAAGTTACGAATTAAAAGTTATAAATTAATTTTTTATTTTTATTTTATAGATGAACTCAAACCTACTTAAGTAAATCTTTCCTTATAAAACATAGATAATATAAATGTTTATAAATAATTAATGGATATATAAAATATAGCTCTACACCACTTTAAAATTATATCTATATATTTGTATTAATAAAAGGTGTATTTTATAGTATTATAACATTAAATATATATCAATTCCATATAATATATTATATAAAATCAAAGTTATAATAATAACAATCAATTTTATATAATTTAAATAATAATGAATTATAAATATTTATAATAATTAATTACGTAATAATAAAAAATTATGAAGTAAACAAGGATAATTATAATATATGAAATTAAAATTCCAATTATACAAATAAATTCTAAATACTATGAATAAATAAAAATAACTAATCCTTTTAATTTTAAAAAATTATAAATTAATATTAAACATTTTAATAATCATTTTAAATAATATTAAATATATACTAAATCAAAATCATTAAAAGTGTTAAGCTTTGGTGAAAACAAAGCTTCACTATTATTCTAATTACAATTATCTATCTATGAATGTAGAGCAAATTATCATGACCTATTTATAAACATCAATTTCACTCCATTTTAAACATAGTGTTGTGTCAAAAGTGTTGGTGAAGTTCCGCATTGGACGAGCAACTATACTATAGAGGATCTTTAGGTAGTATTTGGGATTGTGGCTTGAGAAATCGCGATTCACGGGAATTTAAGTCGTCAAAATTCCTCGGGGATCTCACTCGGCCTGAGTTGCACCAATCCTTAAAATGGTTTGATTTTTTGTCCCCACAGGTTTCGAACCGATGACTTTTCAAGATGGAGTGGCTTAACAACACACTCCGTCATCGACTGTCCTACACCTCCGCACCAACCCTTAACATGGTTGGATTTTTTGTCCCCACATGTTTTGAACCAGGCACTTTTCAACAAGGAGTGGCTTAACAACAGACTCCATCATCGACTATCCTACACATTGGGGACTTTAAATTTGAAGGACATGGGGGTGGGCTTTGATCCACTTATGTGTGCATGGGTCACAATACCATTTAATATGTTATCTCTGGGTCTAACCACATGTTCGACCACTACCTCAAGATGTTCCTATGGCTCCAAATAAAGCCCTCATGAGAATTCAACCTTGCCTAATGGTGAAAAACTCCTTGCTTTCCACCATTAGATCCAACCCCTTGACCACAATATCACTCCATTAAAAACATAATGTAGTGTCAAAAGTTTATAAATGAACATATTATTAAATTACAAAACTTCCTGTGGTATCATGATACTACATTTTATAAAAAAAACATGTATTATCATGACATTGTATAAAAAAACGTATTATTCAATTCAATATGACATTTTATAAGCAAAAATGTTAGTGTTATTGAAACATGGATTAAATGTGCTTATATGTCAAATAACAAATTTCACAAGGTACCAACGCAGTACAGAGTTTTAAGCGTCCGCGCCTAGTGTTTAGTGAGATGTCTCTTTCTTCTTCAATGGCGGGAATTTAGTTATGAAGGCGTGGTTAAATGTTCACATTTTTTTATTTTATTTTAAGAATGTTTTTTTCATCAAATTAGAAGTCCAATTTATTTTTTTGAAATTATTAAATTATCATTTTTTATTATTAAATTATTGAAAAGTATTACTAAATTGTAAATTTCATGAGTTAAGTAAAAATTACCATATCTTATTATTAAATTATTCAGAAGTATTAATATATTGCAAATTTCATGGGTTAATTATGAAGAACGAATGACTGCAATCATTTCATTAACTATGGTTTGAAAACTTTTAATCAAAAACCTTTAAAAATATTTTTTTTATTGACTAAAGAAACTATAGTGGGCCGGTTGCTCCAACTTGCTTATTATTAATCGTGTTAGTAAATTATTTATTTGATTTTCTCCACCTTTACTGTTAGTTGATAGGAAGAGCCCCGCCTCCAGCGAACTACAACTCATCTAGCTGGTCGGATATTTCTTGACCTTGTCCCGGAAATCAATTCTACTCCCTTAGATACAAAAATTTCACAATCCTATTCAGCTTCAAATAGGAAATATAATTAGTAAATAAGAATTTCAAGTATGATTTGTAATTACCATATATCACTGTATCTTACGGATACATTAACCCTCTATACATACGGATACCCTAACCCTATATATTAATATCTTAACACTAATAAATTTAATTTGGGTTTTGCTGTACATATGAAAACACAGTTAATGCCCCATTTGAAATAGCACAAAGTCATAGAACAAAGTCAGCCAGATATGCACGCATACTGTGCAATTATTAATTTTCTTTTATGAGAAATGGGGAAACTCAATTTATAAAATTGTGCACAAGTGCACACAAAGAGCGTTAAAACCTTAGTTTTGATCTGGAAAAATAGAAAATCAATAACAAAAGGTAGTTTGGATGGACCAAACTTGGCATTCCCGTGGATACTTCTACTTTAAAATTAATATCACCTATTTGAGTGGAAACTTCATGATCATGGATGATCCCTCCACTCTTGTGACTTCAAAAACATTTTTAAACAAACACAAAACGTTTTTAAACCAATATCTTTTTTGAAAACTACTACTAATCCAATATTGTTTTGCCATATTACTACGGATATTTTTTTTCTTTATTAAACAACCACATAATGTTAAAGAAACACATGATAAATGATAAATAATAGAATTTTTTTTTGGTTAACTAAAACTTTTTTTTAATTCAGTGCATATTTAAAAAAAAAAAAACTTAAAAAATTAATGGCATTTTGAGGCAACATCATTTATGAATGCATGAATTCATTGGAATTTAGTGATAAATTAGAGATCGCATCAATTTATTGGAATTTAGTGATAAATTAGAAAGTATTGATGGAGGACGAAAATGACCGTCCGTCAATTGAAAGAGCGAGTTCGGTTCGAGGTTGTCTAAATAACCCAAGCCGTTTGGTATGACTCGATCCGACGGGTTTAATGTCTCCGTTGGACAATCTAAAGGTCCTAAAAGAAACAAATAAAAAAAAAAGAAAAAACTAAC
>SNQJ01S0027570.1:134066-150897 GCA_010110895.2 Picea sitchensis | reverse complement strand
GATCCCCTACTATGAGCACCTATAAATTGTTCATTTATTTGATACAATGCACATCGAGAATAATGTAATAGAAATATTATGGAGAATACTAGATGGAAGGAGTGACAAGGAAAAAATTGTCAAGATTTGTAATGGCATTAAGGAGGCCAATCATGCAATGAAAACTGTCATTCATTCAAATAGTGATGAAGATGCCTAAAATATGAGAATCCTTCCATGGTTATTGACAGAGCAACAAAGAAAGGATGTAAAATAGGTTATTGAAAAAATTAAATTTCCCATTGGATTTTCGTCAAACATAAAGAATATCCCTACAAAGAAAGGTAAATTAGGTGGGGTAAAAACTCATGACTGGAATACATTGATTAAGATAATTATTTTCATGCATATATTTATATATTGGTGAAACATATTGTTCAATTCTGATCTAGGTGATTATTGGTGGCCACCCACCTATTCCAACTGACTCAAAATAGTTCTTTGGCAATTTACTATTTTTAGCAATTTTTCGGGACCTAAACTTCTAATGTTATTTTAAGGGCCTAAACAACAATTTATCATGGTAGGAAACCTCAATTATTTCTTAATACTTGATTGACCCTGCGAAATGAATCTCCTCAACAATCAATTTCCAACGAGCTATCNCAATACAGATCTGTTTATCTAATTTATGTGTGTGATATACAAGTTCTGATTTTTAATCTGACCTCATGAAAATCTATGAAAATATGGCTTCTTTAACAAAAGCATATACACTATTTTTGTTTTCATCTTTATTTATCTATAAGATTAAATAGAAAAATATACTATGAAACGAGAATATGTAGATGGTCAAAGTTAGACCCCATATAAGATTTTCGAAAACAAACAAACGATAAAATAAATAAACTAACTTATTAATGAGTTAATCACCATGCATCCAACATCTGTATGATTATGAAATGCCCAACCTCCAATAGATAAATCTATAGTGAACCCTGAAACTGTTTGGAATAAATGCAAAATGGTATATTGACTGTTGGATTTTGATGACAGAATGATAAGATGTAAATATTAGCTGTGATATTTTTGATTGCAAGCAATTACATGTAAGATAAATCTAACTGTAACAACTTGTTCTTAATCATTCAACAACATTAAAGAAAAACCTTATCATTTGGATTGCACGAGTCATCACTATTTTTAATATCTGAAGAATCAAAATGTGGACGATATTAAAAGAAATTATCTTGACGACATAATAATTTGTGAAGACAAAAGCTATCAAGAACTATTGAGTTATCAGGATAAACAAGTCATAAACAAAAACAACATTTATAGAGAGCTAAAGTAGAAATGTAAATATATGTTCTGTCCAAATTCATATATAAGTTGTCCACCTTCATCCCGAGGCCAAGATGATTCCTTTACAAAAAATATGAGTTTTTAAAGGGTTCATAAAGGTAACTGTCTTATCTTATGAGATAAGATACAATCATCTATGATTACAAAAATCGAGGGGGAATATAACCACCCCAGATCACACTAAATCTCTAAAAACTAAGAAGAATTTGTTCCTGTTTATACAAAAATGGACCATGGATATGGCTAATAAGCCACAAAAATGCTCCAAATCACTTGGTCACCATAGAATCCCAAATATCCTTTAACTAGAAAATCAAATCATATCACATGATCTCATAATTTATCACTGCTATTGCAATCTCAACATTTTTTAATATGACGTTCCCTATTTTTTTCAAATGTTTTCCTTGTCTCTTAACAATAGACATAAGCCTACAATTTTCATTTGCTAAGGGGTTGAACTGATTAGTAAGGGATTTGATTTGTGACTCTAAAATGGGTATATCAGTGTAATACTTGTCAATCTAGAACAAACAAGTTTCACATTGTGATTGTGTGACGGTCGATAGAGAATACCCACAGTTGTGTATCAGAACGTCTCCAATGTGGCCTATAGATTTATTACAAAAATTGATACCTGGAAACCCTTCACTATGCTTTAGACAAGGCGAAAGATTATCCACAAAATTTTAAGACTAATCGATGTGTGTTTGGAAGGAAGGAGGGTCTTCTTCGGCCAGAAATCTACCAATCTGGAAATCTGAGCTCTCATGGATCTTGATCATCTGGATCAAGCTCACATGAGGGTTTGATTTGTTTTGTAGCTTCCTTGATATCATCCTTCCTTCCCTCTTATTTTTAAAACTTAAATCAATATCACCTTTAGATGGCTTGCCTATAGGTCTGTTTGCATTTTTGGCAGAGGCATTAGGCTGTGCATCTTGTTCATGGATCTGCTCAACAACTTTTGGGTTGGGTATAAGCTTACTATGGGTGGCCATAACACAGGACTGTGTAGATGAAGGGAACCCTCTGGGAGAGACTATGGTTTCCTCAATCACGAGTTTGTCCACTTCTATAGCATTGGAGTTAGTGAAACCATTTCGGGTCAAGAATGAGTCCCAATCATCGTTCTGTAACTTCAATTGATGTACAAGCATTATTTTTATCAAACCATGGTGGAACAGGCTTGAATCCAAATGTTGCTTCTTATACCTTTTTGCCATTTTATAAAGGCTTCTCCATAGGCAATAAGGCATGTTTAATGTAAAACCAATGAAATTCATGAGCAAACGTAGGTGATATAGAAAAACGAAACCAAAATAGTCTTCACACGTCACAAATTGTTTCAACACTGGAAGAAAACCATGCCATTAGGTTTTTAACAGGGACACTGACATACCTTTATCACATCAGTTGATCTTTCGAGATGTAAATAAAAGACTCCATGGAACCTCCTCAACCATGGCATTCTTGAACCACTTCTGCTCGCTCACAAGAAGAGTTGTTGCTTGACTTAAAAACTCTTCTGTAACTTCAAGATGAATATCCCCAACCTTGGCTCGACATCTGTCAAATGAGAGGGTGAATTCCTAAGAAGTTTGCAGGTTAAAGCCCTAGAACCTCTGAAGGAAAACAAGACAGCCTTGACGCTCAAGATCCTCCCTTGCATCCTTACACAGGAGAAAGGTCTGATAGCCATTGGGTTCAATTATAACAATTGGGGACATGGGAATTCGACAAGCAATCACCCAAACATAGTGCATATGGAGGGTTTCTAAAAATAGACCAGAGCTAAACTCCAGACCCGGAACTCATCAACAATATATGACAAATGAACAAAAAACCCTCAACAAAAAGATAGGCATTGATTGAAATGAATGCGAGGAGTGTTGGAAAACCAAATACTAAGCCTTGAAATGATGGGTTCGTTGTGGTCGAACTTCCATCTCCCACATGGTACAGGCCACGACCAGGTGCATTAAAATTTTAAAATGATTGCGCAATAAGGTGGATTAGGTTCTAAAGTTTAGGAGAAGGAAATTTTATAAACCAAAGTCTAGTGACAAGGGAATGTATGACCAAGAACCACACAAAAAATATATCGATGCTTAAATTAAATGGACCTTTGTTGATTCAAATAGCAATCCATAAGAATGCTTCACACTCGAGGAGTCGAAATAAAGAGAATGAACTTCATAGCAAGGAACAACGACTTCATTAACAAAAACAATGTGGAGACATTTGCCTTTCATAAACTTTTAAATGGAGCAGTACTACAGTCATAAGTTTTAATGCTTCGTTTTCATGCTTTTAGTCATGAATGAAGCATGAAAACAAAAACACTAGGAATAACTGAAAACTTACATTTGTCGTTTCAAAAATTGCTTATGAAGAACAAAAAAATGTACGACCCTAGTTAGGAAGCTACATAGAATATTATTTGATATAAAAAGTTAAAAATATGTTGGGCTGCTAACAAGGGAAACTTGCTGGGAGAAGCAGTTATCCCTGCATTACTGATGAGTTCAGGTTAGAAATGTTTGAATGATTTCAAATCAAAGAACAACTGAAAAAGTCATTTGAGCATCTTTAATAATCATGACGTGATCCATCTTAAGATATTTTTCATTAAGAAGAATGAAATTTGGTGACAAACTTAACAAATGAAAGCCACAATGTTTGAGTTAATGGCTCAAATACTGCTGACAGGGCCACTACTTTCAGCAGGCATCCATATCCTCGATAGGGATGTCAATTAACCCACTCTGACACTTCTATCCTATCCAATAAATCTCAAATTAGAATCAAGGATGCTTATGACCAAAGTCAAAATTTATATCTGAGAATTTTCATTAACCTGACATCGCTTTGCTGCCAGCAGGCCTGTTCAGTTCCCCAACGAAGTTGTCTCGGCATCATGCATGCATTTACCCACTGCCAATAGACCTGTTCAATGTCCTAGCGGGTTTACAAACACTTCCCACAACTCTTTGAGAAATTATTCACAATCTGATATAGTTTTAAAGACACTCAGTAGAGCGAGGTGACGCTGAAAATTCCAGTTTTTACACAACTTAATATTTTCCAAGCCTTTATTTTTTTCCTTGCTAACCTTCATCATCATCTGAAAATAGTTTATTAATAAAACTAATTTTCGAGGACAGGGAGGCATCATTGAGTTTCTTTTCTTAAGAGAAGGGAAATCGTAAAGAGCTTTTTAAAGATAGTTGTGATTACTCTTAAATGCAAAATCGAAACCGAGAAATCAATTCTCAAACAAAATATCATCTTTAACTAGTTTACGTTTTTAGAAAAACACAGCAATTGATGCTCTGACAACCCTTGACGGTTTTTTTGAAATGAAGCATTATGTTCTCATCTCCTGAACTAGACTGTAATAAAGGCACGACTTAACCATAAACTAGTGAAAACAAACATAATAAAAAGAACCAAGAACCAAAAAATAAATCAAACGAGAAAAAATATAAACAAAGATGGATCTGAAAACATCATGTGAAAAATCTTTTGGGAGACTGAAAGAAAATAGAAAAATCCTGATTAATGTGAAAGAAGTCCTACTCATGGTACCTTGGGTCAGGGTTGAATTTACAATTCAGATTTATTTATCTCTTTACTTTCCATTTAAAATTTTCATAATAATACTGCAGCTTTGAAAAGAAATATTCAACGAAAAGCAGAGAGAAAAGGATCATGCGGACTTCCCTGATAATCATCATGTTATGGTTCTCTTGGTGTGCCCACTTGCACTCATGACTGCATTATTACAAAGAAAAATAGTGAGGAATAAAACTGAAAGAAAACCTTTTCCTAAACCTACCCTAACTACTAAACAGATCAAAATACTACACGAAGTCATGCTTCCAATGTAGCCATTGGAGTAACTCCAATACTGAAATGGAAATAAAATCAAACATTACTAATAAGAATGGTAATATATCAAAAAATGACAGAAATGTATCATACTTTCCTTGATAATCATCTTTTAAAAGCAAAGTAAGCATGATCTTACCATTCCCTTGAACATTCTTGTTGTATGAATCCTCTAGCCATTTGACAATCTTGTCATGATATGGTTCATAATGGCATGGGTGAGTGTAAGTAAGTTTGGAAAACTTGTCAAGATTATGGGGAAATGACATAACCATCAGCCAAGGCTGAAGTGCCCCATTCTCTTGACAATTCTCTAAGTTTTTATTAATTTCTTCACATGGAGTATCTAAAAGAAATATGTCACGCCTACTTCCAAGATACTTAGGTAAAAACAAAGAAAGCACAAATTTATCGTTATTATGAATATTTTTTATATACGAATATTCAAGCCATCCTAAGATCCTATCACAAAAATGAGGATGAAAACCATGACTTTGATGAAAGGAATATATCAATGGAGAACTCATCATAAGAGGATTCATGACATCAATTAGACCATTGGTTTGAATGCTTCCTTTGATGAGATTGATCATTTCAAAATGTGAATCATAAACATTAAAATTCAAGCTAATCAAAGAACGAATATGCAACGTAGAATGTTTGGTCTCCGTAAGATAGAGTGCATTGTCTTTTTCAACAATAAACTGTGTAAAATCATCTCGTAGCATGTCCTTTTCCCATGTGAGTGATGAAAGTGAAAGAACGTCAATTCCGACTTTATCAATGTTATGTTTGGAATTAATTTCATCAAATCTTGGCATATCGAAAGGATATGATTGTGGCGGAAAAGAGTAGGATGTTGTAGGTAAGGTATCAAGTCCACCAAAATCTAAGAAGAGATCATGATATAAAGAATAAAAGGAATGAGAAATAAGCACATGAAAAGAATCTCTTGAGCTATGATATTTAACAATGGTATTCTCAAGACATTTCTCTTCACTTTCTTTAAAACTCTCACTTTGTTTTGGTGATAAATTCCTCAACATAATATGATCATCTAGATTTGCCTTCTATATGATAGATAATCCAAAACTTACATGACAAACATCTAGTCTTTCATGTAGATAAAGTACATCTCGAGGATGAAGGTTTAAATTTTCTCCTTCCAATTGCATATCTTCTTCTCTAATTAGTTTCATAGGAATTTTAGAATGTTTAAGATGATTTTCACCGCTTAAGTGTTCTTCAATGAATGAGTTTAAATACTGATTAGAGCACGAGTTACAAGAATGGTGATATTCACCATGACCAAGAATCAAATCTTCTTCCACAATGGTCGAAGACTGAAAATATAATGATTTAGAGGAAAAACCAGTTTGGTTGTCGATAAGAACCTGGTCAATAGATTCTACCTCCCTTTCTTGTTAAAAATTTTCGGATGGATTCCTCTCATCCTGCGAACTAAATTCTTGTCGCATTTGAGTGATAAGATTTGCAATTGGTTCTTCATTCGTGATTGAATATGACTTAATGGAAGGGACACAAGCATCATAGCGGAGATTTAATACAAATGAAATGTCATCGAGATTAAATTTACAGAGGATATGATAGATTCTCATCAAAAAGTCTTCCGAAGGTTAATTGCCATTGATTAGCGAAGTCTGAAATTCTTCACATAATTGATTGTAATCATAAATTTCGAAATCATATAGAAATTAATCTACAAATTGAAACCAATAAAAAATGTGACATGCTAGAAAGGACTCAAACCATTGTTTAATCTGACCTCTAAAAGTAAAAGCGAACAATCTGCATAAAATTCTTAAATCATAAATGTCATGTTCGATGCATTTGCACCAAAACTTATTAAGCTAGTCTTTAGCAGATGCATTACCTTCACCATCAAAGTTGAGTTTGGACAAGCGATAGAATGTCTCGTTGGGAACATCGGGTAATGAGAAGTGTAAAGCATGTTCCAACATAGTGATTTGGGGAGCCATGGAGAAATTGAATACATTTAAAATAAAGGATCATACAAGAATATCTTGTCAGTCAACCCTCCTTCTAGTGCCATTTGTTGACGGGCGAAAATGACCATCCATCAATTGGAAGAATGATTCTGGTCCGGGGTTGTCTAAATAACCCAAGCCATTTGGTATGACTCTCTTCAATGGGTTTAATGGCTCCATTGGACAATTTAAAGGTCCTAAAAGAAACAAATAAAATAAAAAGAGCAAACTAACAAATAACTACTTAATGTATATATGTACATAAGTGTATATATATATATATATATATAACTATTTTAAAAAATATTTGCAATATAGATCTGTTTATTTAATTTATGTGCATGATATACAAGTTGCGAGTTTTAATATGAACTCACGAAAATCTATGAAAATATGACTGATTTAAAAAAAGTAGATAAAGAAAGAAGATAAACTATTTTTGTTTTTATCTTTATTTATATATAAGATTAAATCGAAAAATATACTATGAAATGGGAATATGTAGATGATCAAAGCCACACCAGATATAAGAGTTTCGAAAACAAACAAATGATAAAATAAATAAACTAATCTATTAATGAGTTAATCGGCATACATCCAATGTTTGTATGATTATGAAATGTCCAAGCAACCTGTCCAAGAGATAAACCTGCACTGAACCTTGAAACTGTTCGGAATAAATGCAAAACAGTATATTGACTATTGGATTTTGATGATAGAACGATAAGATATAAATATTAGCTGTGATATTTGTGATTTCAAGCAATTACACGTAAGATAAATCTAACTATAACAACTTGTTCTTAATCATTCAACAACATTAAAGAAAAACCTTACCATTTGGATTCAATGAGTGATCACTATTTTTAATATCTGAAGCATCAAAATGTGGACGATATTAAAAGAAATTATTTTGACGACATAACAATTTGTGAAGACAAAATCTATCAATAACTATTGAGTTATCATGATAAACAAATCATAAACAAAAAAAACATTTACAGAGAGATAAAGAATAAATGTAAATATATGTTCCATCCAAATTCATGTATAAGATGTCCACATTCAGCCCCAGGCCAAGATGTTTCCTTTACAAAAAATATGAGTTTTCAAAGGGTTTATAAAGGTAAATGTCTTATCTTATGAGATAAGATACAATCATCTATGATTACAAAAATAGAGGGGGAATATAACCACCCCAGATCACACTAAATCTCTAAAAACTAAAAAGAGTTTGTTCCTGTTTATACAAAAATGGACCATGGATATGGCTAATAAGCCCAAAAAATGCTCCAGATCACTTGGTCACCATAGAATCCAAAATATCCTTTAACTATAAAATCAAATCATATCACATGATCTCAAAATTTATCACTGCTGTTGCAGTCTCGACATTTTTTAATATGGCATTCCTTGTTGTTTTCAAATGTTTTCCTGGTCTCTTAAAATAGACTTGAGCCTACGATTTTCATTTGTTAAGGGGTCAACCTGATCAGTAAGGTCTTTGACCTATGACTGTAAAATGGGTATATTAGTGTAATACTTGTCAATCCAGAACATACAAGTTTCACATTGTGATTGTGTGACGATCGATTGAGAATACCCATGGTTGTGTACCAGAACGTCCCCAATGTGGCCTGTAGATTTGTTACCAAACTTAATACCTAGAAACCCTTCACTATGATTCAAACAAGGTGACAGATTATCCATGAAATTGTAAGACTGATGAGGTGTGTTTGGAAGGAAGGAGGGTCTTCTTCAACCAAAAATCTATCAATCTTGGAATCTAAGCTCTCATGGATCTCGATCATATTGATCGAGCTAACATGAGGGTTTGATTTTTTTCGTAGCTTCCTCAATATCAACCTTCTTTCCCTCTTATTTTTAAAACTTAAATCGATATCACCTTTATATGGCTTGCCTATAGGCCTGTTTGCATTTTTGGAAGAGGTATTAGGCTGTGCATCTTGTTCATGGGTCTGCTCAACAACTTTTGGGTCGGGTATAAGCTTACTATGGGTGGTCGTAACAGAGGCCTTTGTAGATGAAGGGAACCCTCTGGGAGAGACTATGGTTTCCTCAATCACGGGTTTGTCAAATTCTACAACATTGGAGTTAACGAAACCATTTCGAGTCAAGAATGAGTCCCTGTCATCGTTTTGTAACTTCAATTGATGTACAAGAATTATTTTTATCAAACTGTGGTGGAACAGGCCTGAATCCAAATGTTTCTTCTTATACCTTTTTCCATTTTATAAAGGCTTCTCCACAGGTAATAAGGCATGTTTAATGGAAAACCAATGAAATTCATGAGCAAACGTAGGTAATATAGAAAAACAAATCCAAAACGGCCACACTTTTCACAAATTGATTCAAAACTGCAACCAAACCATGCCATTAGGTTTTTAATAGGGACATTGACATACCTTTATCACAACAATTGATCTTTCAAGATGTAAAGAAAAGACTCCACGAAACCTCCTCGAACTTGGCATTCTTGAACCACTTTGCCCACTCACAGGAAGAGTTGTTGCTTGACTTAAAAAATATTATGTAACTTCAAGCTAAATATCCCCAACCTTGGCTCGACATCCGTCAAATGAGAGGGCAAATTCATGAGCAGTTTGTAGGATAAAAACCTGAAACCTCTCAAGAAAAACAAGCCAGCCTTAACCCTCGAGATCCTCCCTTGCATCATCCCACAGGAGCAAGGTCTGAGAGCCATTGGGCTCAATTCTAACAACTGCGACCATGGGAATTTGAAAAGCAGTCACCCAAATACAGTGCGTATAGAGGGTTTCTAAAAATAGACCAGAGCTAAACTCCAGACCCGAAACGCATCAACAATCTATGGAAAATGAACAAAAATCCCTCAACGAAAAGATAGGCATTGATTGAAATGAATGCAAGGAGTGTTGGAAAAGCCAATACTAGGCTTCGAAATGATGGTTTCGTTGTGGTCGGATTGCTACCTCCCACATGGTACAGGCCACGACCATGTGCATTAAAATTTTAAAATGATTGTGAAACAAGGTGGATTAGGTTCTAAAGTTTAAGAGAAGGAAATATTATAAACCAAAGTCTAGTGAGAAGGGAACGTATGACCAAGAACCACAAAAAAAATGTATCAATGCTTAAATTAAATGGACCTTTGTTGATTCCAATAACAATCCATAAGAATTCTTCACATTCGAGGAGTTGAAATAAAGAGAATGAACTTCATAGCAAGGAACAAAGACTTCATTAACAAAAACCATGTGAAGCCATTTTCCTTCCATAAAATTTTAAATAGAGTGGTAATACAGTCATAAGTTTTAATGCTTCGTGTCATGCTTTCAGTCATGAAGGAAGCATGAAAACAAAAACACCAGGAATAGCCGAAAACTTACATTTGTCGTTTCAAAAATTGCATATGAAGAACAAAAAAATGCAAGACCCCAGTTAGGCAGATACATAGATTATTATTTGATATAAAAATTTAAAAATATGTTGGGCTGCCAACAGAAAATAATGTAACATAACATTATAAAATTTATAATGAAAAAAAAAATATCATATATTTCATTTTTTTATTATATTAGAAGCATTTTACATTAATAAAAATAAGTAAAAACCTAAAAATAGAAAAGTATAAATTTTGAAAATTGTGGTTATAAGTACTTTATTATATTGAAAGCATTTTAAACTAACAAAAATATAAAATAGGATGAATACAAAACCATAGACATAAAAGAATTATAATTTTTTAAAGTTATGATTAGAAGTATTGTATACATTGATTTTGGAGCAATTTACAATAACAAAATGTGAATAGATCAGTATAAAGAATAAAAACAATATAAGTTTTGAAAGTTGAAGTTATTAAGTTGATTATAAGTATTATATACATTGATTTTGGAGTAATTTATAATAACAAAATGTGAATAGATCGATATAAAGAATAAAAACAATATAAGTTTTGAAATTTAAAGTCATTAAGTTAAATTCATTAACTACTAGATAGATTTTGTAGTTTACAATATCGAAAAAGTGAATATAGTAAACACAACAATCAACAATACAAAAGTGGCTATAATGAACAGAACAACAATTTATAGAATGAAATTTTTTTTTGAAAAGTAAGATTACACATTTTAGATAGATATAATTCATGATTGTATTGTTGTAATAATTGCAAGTATTCAAGTGTCCAAATAAATGGAAGGTCAACTTGCAATCAATCATTTATTGGAACAAGTAATCCTTGTAACAAAAAATGTTAGGTACAATATATAGTGGTTTTCTTTCTTGGTTTCGCAAAAAGGAAGAGTATAATAAATTAGGAGACAAAATTCCAAGATTATTGTTATGATGATCAAGAAATGTTGATATACTATTTTTTATTTGTGGAATTGCAAAATTTGAAAAGATAAACTAGTCTACAATAGTGTTACTTGAGTCAATTTTGTTTCATTTCTATAAGAAGATTGTCTAATTTTAGTATGAGCAAGTCAAACAAGCAATGAAAACATTTCTTGAAGTAACGACTTTGACAAGGTGCATTTTAGTATCCCTTTTCTACAATTGCATTCATGCCATGAGCATGAGCTATGCATGTTTGAGTGTTTGTTGTCCTACAGATGCAACATGTGTAGTATTGCAGTGCCCTGTTTGTTCCTACTTGTTTTACATAATAGATATTGATGGTGATGATGACGATGGTTAAAATCTACTGGGACCAATATTGGTCTATCATACCTTAAGAAAACTAAGAGATTACTTGGATTTATTTAAAATTTTATTTCGATGCTTGAAAATCATTAAGAGAAGCATTCCAAGATCAATAAAATTTTGATAACTTAGAAGGTTGGGAAAGTCAGTATTGTGATAAAATTTTGAAATTGATATCTAATTTGGTTATACGCAGGAAACTCTCACAGAAAGTGTTTTTCATATTCAACCCTCTTGGTGTCACAAAGGTGATAGATTCTTTCCTGCCTTGATGTTTTGGGGATTTCCCAATGCCCATTTTCACTATGGAACTCATGAGAATTAGTTTTTATTTTAGCAATGTTAATTCTCTTGTTTACTCTAGTCAAAACATAGAGATACTTTTAATCTTCAATATTATGGTTAAGCACCTCCTTGTGATATATTTATTTTCTTTTATCCTCTAATTATTTATCACACCATAGATTCTCCTTGAGTTTAGATTCTACAATTTATTTAATATCGCCAATATTCTACAAAATAAATTCTTCTTTTATTCTCCAATGATTTAGCCAAGACTTGGAATCATTATGTCATCTCCACTTGAGTCGTTGGTGATTTTAGGTAGAGTCAGAAGGAATTTTGAGAGCCTCTTGTCATCCATGTTGTTTATATTGTTCTTGTACATTAATTACCTAATCATAGTTGTGCTCTCAATGGGGGAAAGACTCACTTCTATGAGGAGGATAAGATATGATGTATTGTCTTTACTGTTGAGATTACAAGTTATAAAATTATTTTGGATCTGTTCTATCTTTCTCTAGGATTCTCAAGAGATATTGCATCCACAAACATTGCATCCATACAAGATAAAAGAAGTGATGAGAGTATCAAATAAGATCTTTTTCTTATCCAATATCCAAAGGTATACTAATTTACAATTATTTTCAAGCACATAATAAGCTTTCCACCCTCCATTTATCCTTTATTGAATACCATAGTTCCAATTGAGTTTGTGATGAATATGAATTCAAATATTCTTATACTAAGTCACTTCCTCCAAGATATTGTTGTGATATAAAAAAGTATCATAGGTGATCTTTGTGGATTTAATGATCATAACCCTGATTTTTTTAGTGTTTATAGTCATACCTGTATTAGAGTATAAGTTGTTGATATTATGGTAGATACAAGAGGTATTTACCTTCATGTGTAAACCTGATGAGAATAGAATATTCAGGGAAGCAAGAAGAAACCCTAATGAGTTGGATAATAACCCTAGAAGATATGTCGACTGAAGAGGATAATTTGTATTAGGTTATTATCCTCCAAGAGAAGAAGTCAACCAGAAGAAAGAATATATACTGAACTTGTAGATACCCATAATGAGAAGTCGACCCAGGTAGTGAGCTAGAGTTAGTATAAATACAAGAGGCTAGTCTTCATTCTAGTAGGCATTCTCAGAATTGTAGAGCAAAACTTGTGCACACTGTAGTTTCCTAGTTTGTGCGCAGGTTTGGACGAGATTTGTCATTGCAGCTGTTGTATCTAGTAGATTACATTTTGGCTTCGAATGTCTCTTGGTTAGGGTTTGGACTATATGATTAGTTATTGTTTGATGCACTATCCTTGGGGAACGGTGCACTACTCTTTGTTTGGATATCTAGCCTAGGGTTTTATTTCATAGTGATTCTCTATCAAGTTTAAGGTGATTGGAGGGTGGCTTTGGACTATGGTTGGGTGCAATACTGATATTGTCAATGGTAAAAAAAGCACATCCATTATATTCTAACAGGTTATGGTCCCTGATGCCGGAGCATCGGCACGCGCACAGAGGTTGGACCACTCAACACATGAGAGTTCTTCTAGAACTTCAATGTGGGCAGTTACAATCGATTTTGAAATCCGCCTTCACTTAGCAATAGAATTTACCTTTGGAGGCACGCTTGAACCAGTGCTGGATTTTACCCTTTGAGGAAAGTTTTGAAATCATAAACAGAGAAGGAGTTTCCACTATGGCTCTAGAATGCGAATGAACTGAGATAGCGTAGGATGAATTTTAGAGTAGGCAAGTAGCCAGGGGAAACCCTAGAAACATTTTTGAGTTATATAGAAGTTTGTACGCTGAGTTTTTGAGAGATGCAATACAGAGAGAAATTAGCAGTAAGAGAGAACTACGAGTTACCAGGAGATCTCAGTTTTTTGAGTTACTGTAATTTTGAATGTATTATGTAGCCATTGGGCACTTGTGAATATAACAGAAGGAAAATTGATCCAAATCTATGGTGTGTGGACTGTATGCGTTTTCTTGTCATTTATGTTTTCATGAACAAGTGGATGGAACTGTGAGTTTTTCCAATTTCAATTGTTTCTCTTCTTTGGAAGCTTTGCAGGGTGTTAATCGAGCCAGAGAGGAACGTAAAGAAAATAAGGAGGAATTTCTCTACGAGAAATACCATGGATCTGAGTTATCGAAATCCCTCACACACAAGGAGTGCATGGGAAATCGAATTCTGAACCAGGCAAAAGTAAGGAGGAACAACACTTCCCTAGAAGAAGTGAAGACCAAGTCTTCAGGGACTTAGAAATAATTCCCTAGAAGAAGTGAAGACCAAGTCTTCAGGGACTTAGAAAATCTTCTAAGTCTGAATCAAGTAAAATCTTAGGAGGAAGAACATCGTCGAGAGTTGGATCGCAGTGGAAAATCTTGTGGATTGTCTGATTTGAGGTAGGAGCGAAGGCTTTAACGTTGCGTAGATCCACGAGGGGATATCTTGAAGATCTAAATGGATGGTGGAGAGTCCTTGAGGAGAAACGTCGGAACCCTGCAAGTAATTGGATAAGGGGGAGTTCCGAGGAGTTTAACGGCAAGGGCTTCTTGACGTCCAAATCTTAGGAGGAATAGTGACCATCGATCTCAGATAGATCTGGACCATTGGTCCATTTCATGATTTTAGGTATCGCAAGTTGGAAGGATAGAGATCCTTGTCTCCCAAAACCCCAAATCGTGAAATCACGATTCGACCTGAACCATCGATCACAGGTAGATCTGAATCGTTGGTCCACATCGCGATTTTGGGTATCACAAGTTGGAAGGGCATTTTGGTATTTCGGCAACCGGGGATTTCAAGGAGCAGGGATATGATAAGGTCCTTGTCTCCCAAAACCCTGAATCGTGAAATAGAAAAATAGAAAGGTCAGACGTGGACTGTAGATCCTAGGGATTATTTTGAGCCATTGATCGAACGCCAAGACATTTCGACATTTCGGCAACAAGGGATTCCAAGGAGCAGAGATATCCCTTGTAACCTTAATTTTTGAAATGTGAAAATCCAAAAGAATAGGCATTGAGACATTTCGACAACCAAGGATTCCAACGAGCAGAGATATCCCTTGTACCCTGATTTCATGAAACGTGAAAAACTGAAAGAATAGGCGTTGGGACATTTCGACATTTCGGCAACCAGGAATTCGAAGGACAAAGGGATGGGATTCATGACTTGTGAAGTCCGGGTCTAGGATATTTTTGCATTTTGGCAACCGAGGATTCGAAGGAAAAAGGGATGGGACGCTTGACTTGTGAAGTCCCAGTCCACAATATTTTGGCATTTTGGCCACTGGGGATTCGAAGGACAAAGGGATGGGACACTTGAGTTGTGAAGTCCCGATCCACGACAACTGCCCTTTTTGGCTTAGAATAAGGTCACGACTCTTGGTCATGTGCTATGGGAGCTCACACTTGGCACTTGGAAAAACCAATTGAGCATTTGTGGGGGACCTGTGTTTGCATTTAGAGGGTTCCAGTTTGGAACCAGAAGAGCCATTTTGGCTCTGGAACCAAAAGATCCTGACAAGGAGGTTACACAACCCTTAAGGGGGATAGGGGGTCTGCATCATGTGGTATCAGAGCCTAAGTTTTTCATCTGTAGACTTCAAGCGAAGGAGAAAAAGGAGACAAATAACTTTGAGTTGTACTCTATGTGTGACAAATATTCGACATAATTTCGCCAATAAGACGAGAGCCACCTTTAGCCAACCATTCTGTAGAGAGGGAGATAAGAGAGCTTCGCACCCGATTGGAAACAATGGAAGAAACACAGAGAAGAGCACCTGGCGTTGGGGATGTCAATGATGTAGAAAGCGAAGAGGTTGAGGTTGAAGAAGCTGCAAGAGAGGATGCTGCAGAAGAATGTTTGTTGAGAGCAGTTGTCAGATTGGGAGGCAGAGCTAAGATAGAGGTCCCCATGTATGAGGGAAATCTAGATTCTAAAGAACTATTCGACTAGATAAGGTCCATGGACAAACACTTCGACTATGAAGATTTCGATGAGGAGAAGAAGGTGAAGCAGACAGTCACTAGGCTAAAGGGGCATGCAGCACTGTGGTGGGACGAATTGCAGATTGAAAGAAGAAGTAAAGGAAAACAGAGGATAAAGAGTTGGGATAGGATGGTAGCCAAATTGAAGGCTATGTTCATACCCAAATACTACCAGATCAATTTGTTCAATAAGCTACAGAACCTGAGAAAGAAAGTTATGATAGTCAAGGAGTGCACCGAGGAGTTCTACCAGCTGAACATCAGAACTGGACAAAGGGAGAGAGATGAAGAAAGAGTTTCCATATATATAAATGGATTGATATATGAAATCAAGGAAGACCTTAGCATGATGTCAATGAGGACTGTGGAAGATGTTTATCATTTTGCGCTGAAGGTAGAGGAGAAGTTGGCCAGAAAATAAAATCAACGAGGAAGAGGTAAAGGCTCGGTCCCAAGAAAAAGAAGGGGATTTAACCATGACAGAGCACATCAGTCTAAGGATGAGGCTGGGAAACCACATGATGACTCAGAATGAGGAGGAAGTTCATGAGGAAGATAGAATGGTGGAAGAAACTCT
>SNQJ01S0027570.1:121147-134016 GCA_010110895.2 Picea sitchensis | reverse complement strand
TTACTCCTCCTCTTCTAGAGGAAGAGGCAGAGGAGGAGTAAGGTGCTATATCTGTGGAAAGATAGGGCACATGTCTTGGGAATGTCCCAAGAAGAAGAAGGAAGGAGGAGAATCTCACATTTCATAATCACGACGAAGAGATTTTGAAGTAGAAGGAGAAGAGGATAGAGCATCCCTGATGTTGAGAAAAGTTCTCTTAAAACCAGAGGCAGAAATTGAAAAGCCAGTGCAGAGAAACAATCTCTTCAGGACAGCTTGCAAGACTAAGGATAAATTATGCAAGGTGATCATTGACAGTGGGAGTAATAACAACCTATTATCCACAGAGATGGTGGAGAAATTGGAGCTGAAGACAACTGCACATCCAAGGACATACAAAGTCTCATGGCTGCAAAAAGGACACCAGGTAATGATCACTAAACAATGCATGGTTGAAATTAAAATAGGAGGATATAAAGATGAAATCCCATGTGATGTAATTCCCATGGATGTATGCCACATTTTGTTGGGAATACCATGGAAGTTTGACAAAAATTTCATTCATGATGGAAGGAAGAACACATATACATTGGAGAAGAATGGTAGGACGCATATGTTGTTGCTAATGTAGGAGAAGAGAGTGAAAGAGGAAGCCAACACAAGCATACTTCTCATGAGTGGGAAGGAACTCCTGAAATATGTCAAGGAAGAATAGGAGATGCACTTCTCTATGGTGAGGAAGCCCAAATTCATCCTTACAAGTACATCAATGGATGATTTACTTGAAGAGGTTCAGGAGCTGCTGGATAATTTTGTTGATATAGTGTTGGATGAGCTGCCAAACTCATTGCCTCCCATCAGGAGTATCAGTCATCATATGAAATTGATACCAGGAGAAAGCCTTCTAAACAAAGCAATGTACAGATTAACACCTTGATAGAATGAGGAGGTGAGGAACCAATTCCAAGAGTTGTTGGATAAGGGTTTAGTCAGAGAAAGTTTGAGCCCATGCGTAATACCAACTATGTTAAGCCCAAAGAAAGATGGAGGAAGGAGAATGTGCACAGACTCAAGAGCCATCAACAAGATCACCATTAGGTATAGATTTCCTTTACTGAGAATGGATGACTTAATGGATTGCTTAAGTGGAGAAAATTTCTTTTCTAAGATAGATCTAAAAATTGGATATCACCAGATTAGGATGAGAGAAGGTGATGAATGGAAAACAAAATTTAAGATGAATGAAGGTCTGTATGAGTGGTTGGTTATGCCATTTGGCTTAATGAATGACTTGAGCACTTTTAAGAGGCTGATGAACGAAATTATAAAAGATTTCATTGGTAAGTTTGCAGTTGTATATCTGGACGATATACTGATTTTTAGCAAGACTAAAGAGGATCATTTGAGGCACCTAATGCTAGTAATGAGGAGGCTACAACAAGAGAAGTTGTTGATCAATCTGAAGAAGTCCTCTTTTATGAAGACATAGCTCATTTACTTGGGTTTTGTGATATCTTTTAATGAATTGAAGATGGATCCAGAAAATGTGAAAGCAATCAAGGAATGGTTGTCACCAAGGAACATGTTCGAAGTAAGGAGTTGTAATGGTTTAGCAAGTTTTTATAGAAAGTTCATTAGAGACTTCAGTGGAATTTGTGCACCAATGATGGATACAGTTAAGAAGAGGCACAAGTATTTTAAATGGACAGAGGAGGTTGAAAGGAGCTTCAGTATACTGAAGGATAAGATAACAAAATGACCAATTCTGATCTTGGGAATTTTGGGAAGACATTTCAGGTAAGATGTGACGCAAGTGGAGTTGCAATAGGAGCAATTTTGAGTCAAGATAACAGACCTGTTGTCTATTTCAGTGAGAAGCTGAATGAGAACAAGAGGAAATACTCCACATATGACAAGGATTTCTATTCCATAATTCAAGCATTGAAGAAATAGAGGCATTATCTTGTCCCGCAAGAGTTTGTCTTGTACATCGATAACCAAGATTTACAATTCATAAGCCGACAAGAAAAACTAAATCATAGGCATGCAAAATGGGTTGAATTTATGCAAAATTTTACTTTTGTTGTCAAACATATTGCTGGGAATGCTAACAAAGTTGTTGATGCGTTAAGCATGAGATGTTTAATTATGCAAGAATTCCAGGTGGAGACCTTGGGGTTTGAACACATTAAGGATATGTATTGTGATAATACAGATTTCAAGGAGGCCTATGAAGCATGTACAAGCCCTGCACTGAGAGATAGAAGTCAGTGGACAAAGTATATGGTTCAAAAAGGATTGTTGTTTAGAGGAAATCAATTGTGCATACCAAGATGCTCAATGAGGGACAATCTTATGAAGGAGAAGCATAGTGGAGGATTGGCTAGACATTTTGGCCATGATAAAATGTTTTCACAGTTGAGTAGTTCATATTATTGGCCAGGTATGAGAATAGAGGTGATAAAGTTTCTGAACAGATGTAGGATCTATCAACATGCAAAGGGGAAAATACAGAACATTGTGTTGTATCAACCATTGCCAATACCAGAGAGGCCTTGGGATTCAATAAGCTTGGATTTCATGTTGGGATTGCCAAGAACACAAAGGGGATTCGACTCCATATTTTTGGTGGTGTATAGGTTTTCAAATATGGCACATTTCATCCCATGCCAGAAGACGAGTGATGTAACACATGTTGCAAATCTATTTTTCAGAGAAGTTGTGAGACTTCATGGTCTACCTAGGAGCATTGTCTCAGATAGAGACAAAAAAATTGTTGGTCACTTTTGGAGGACGTTGTGGAAGAAGATGGGGACAAATTTTTCCTTCATCTCAACTTATCACCCTTAGACAGATGGGCAGACTAAGGTGGTAAATAGAAGTTTGGGAAACTTACTGAACACCATAACCAATGGGATCATATTCTTCAACAAGCATAATTTGAATACAATGACTCACCAAACAGAAGCACTGGAAGGAGACCATTCCAAATACTCTATGGAATGCAACCCAGGGGAGTGTCTAAGTTAAGGGACTTGGAACAGGGAGAGATCAGAAGTGTTGGAACAACGGATTTTGCTACTAAAATGCAGAAACTCCATAATCGGATCAAAGAATAATTATAGAGTTCTAACCAGAAATACAAGAACATAGTTGATCAACATCACAGGGAACTTCAATTTCAAGTGGGAGATCAGGTTTTATCACATCCTAGGAAGGAAATATTCCCTAGGGGAATATATAACAAATTGAAGATGAAGAAGATAGGACCTTGTAAAATCTTGAGGAAGTTTGCTACAAACGCCTATGAGATCGAGCTTCCAGATGGTGTGGGAATTTCACCCATATTCAATGTCTCAAACCTGTATCCTTACAGGAAAGATGACACAGAAGGATCATAAGATCAAGGAAAGTTTCAGTGGGAGAAGCAGATGCCTGTGGCAGAGAAGCTACAGTTGGAGAAGATTCTGGATCAGAGGATTGGGAAGAAGGCCAGGAAGAAGACTTATTTTGAGTATCTGGTCAAATGGAAGGGATTCCCAATAGAATATGCCAGTTGGGAAAACAAATCTACTATCCAGAAGCAGGGAAATTCAATAGAGGATCTCATGGATAGGAGTCCATGAATTTTTGTCAAGGGGATTATGATGCAAGAGCATCGTCGACACTCACACAGAGGCGGGACCACTCAACACATGAGATTTCTTCCAGAACTTCAATATGGGAAGTTACAACCGATTTCGAAATCCTCCTTCACTCGTTGCCAGAAGTTACCTTTGGAGGCACACTTGAACCAGTGCCAAATTTTTCCCTTTGAGGCAAGTTTTGAAATCATAAACAGAGTAGGAGTTTCCACTACGGCTCTGGAATGTGACTGAGCTAAGATAGTGTAGGATGAATTTTAGAGTAGGCAAGTAGCCAGGGGAAACCCTAGAAATATTTTTGAGTTATGTAGAAGTTTGTACGTTCAGTTTTTGAGAGCTGCAATACAGAGAGAAATTAGTTGTAAGAGAGAACTGCGAGTTAGCAGGAGATCTCAGTTTTTTGAGTTACTGTAATTTTGAATGTATTATGTAGCCATTTGGCACTTGTGAATATAATAGAAGGAAAATTGATCCAAATGTATGGTGTGTGGACTGTATGTGTTTTCCTATCATTTATTTTTTCATGAACAAGTGGATGGAACTGTGAGTTTTTCCAGTTTCAATTGTTTCTCTTCATTGGAATCTCTACAGGGTGTGCATCGAGCCAGAGAGGAACGTAAGGAAATCGGGAGGAATTTCTCTGTGAGAAATACTGTGGATCTGAGTTATCGAAAACCATTAGAAGCAAGGAGTGCATAGGAAATCGAAGTATGAACTAGACAAAGCTCAGGAGGAACAACACTTTGGGGAGTGTTATAGAGATCCAGGAACTCATTCCCTAGAAGAAGCAAAGACCGAGTCTTCCAAGACTTAGAAAATATTCTAAGTCTGAAGCGAGTAAAAGATCAAGAGGAAGAATGCCATCCAGTATTGGATCACGGTGGAAAATCCCACGGACAGTCCAATTTGATGTAGGAGTGCAGGATTTAACGCTTCGTAGATCTTGGAGGGGAGATCTCGAAGATCTGAATGGACAGTGGAGAGTCCTTGATGAGAAACGTTGAAACCCTGCAAGTTGTTGGATAAGGTGGACCTGCGAGGAGGTTAGCGGCGAGGGCTTCTTAACATCCAAATCTTAGGAGGAATAGTAACCATTGATCTCAGATAGATATGGACGATTGGTCCATTTCATGATTTCAGGTATCGCAAGTTGGAAGGACAAAGGTCCTTGTCTCCCGAAACCCTGAATCACAAAATCATGAAATCGAAATTCAACCTGAACCGTTGATCACAGGAAGATCTGGACCATTGATCCACATCACGATTTCAGGTATCCCAATTTGGAAGGGCATTTTAGCATTTCAGCAACTGGGGATTCCAAGGAGCAGGGATATGATAAGGTCCTTGTCTACCAAAACCCTAAATCATGAAATAGCGAAATAGAAAGGTTGGATGTGGACCGTAGATCCCATGGATTATTGTGAGCCATTGATCGAATGCGAAGACATTTTGACATTTTGGAAACTAGGGATTCCAAGGAGTAGAGATATCCCTTGTACCTAGATTTTGCAAAAGGCGAAAACCCAAAAGAATAGGTGTTGGGACATTTTGACATTTTGGCAACCGGGGATTCAAAGGACAAAGGGATGGGATGCTTGACTTGTGAAGTCCTGGTCCATGATATTTCAGCATTTCAACAATTGGGGATTCGAAGGACAAAGGGATGGGATGCTTGACTTGTGAAGTCCCGATCCATGATATTTCAACATCTCGGCAATCAGGGATTCAAAGCACAAAGGGACAGGATGCTTGACTTGTGAAGTCCTGATCCACGATATTTCGGCATTTCGACAACCAGGGATTCAATGGACAAAGGGACAGGACGCTTGACTTGTGAAGTCCCGATCCATGATAAGAACCCTTTTTGGCTTAGTGCAAGGTCACGAATCTTGGTCGTGTGCTGTGGGAGGTCACACTTGGTGCTTGGAAAATCCAACTGATCATTTGTGGGGGACCTGTGTGTTCGTTCAAAGGGTTCCATTTTGGAACCAGAAGAGCCATTTCAACTCCGAAACAACAAGATCCTGACCGAGAGGTCACGCAACCCTTAAGAGGGATAGGGGGTCTGCATTAGTCCCACACCTCCTTCATTTAGTCTAACCCCTTGAGGGAATCATATCCATAAGGATATTAAGCTCATTGAAAAACTGTCACTCGGGTTTCTAGTAGGAGCAATCACCAAAGAACTATAGCTAGTGTTACTAGCAAGTGTAGTTGCAGAAACCCTAATCCTCTCAATGATGAACCTTAAGTGAATGGATTGACCTAATTTCCATATATACCAGTGCGCCCTAGCCCAACACATCTCCTAGTACTACTAGCAAGCCAAGATTTCAAGTTTGAGTTTTTGGTCAAATCTAGGGTTTACCAAGTCAAAGCAGCCATGACTTGCTCTATGAAGTCAGAAAACAAGTTAGATGGAGATTCTAACTTCAGAGTGTGGAAGATAAGGATTGACCTCATCCTTTCCAAGAATAAAGTGCTAGATATCGTGAAAGGAAAGATCGTGGAACCAGAGTTTGAAGAAGGAAAATAGAAGGAACCGCAGAATGTTGCAGTTATGGAGAGGTTTAAAGACGATGACATTAATTCCATGAGTATCATAGTGGACTCTATAAAATACCACTTGATACCCTACATCTCGCATCTTGACTCATCAAAGAAGATGTACGATGCCCTAACAAACCTCTTCTCAGTCAGAAACATTGGACAAGTAATGATTCTGAAGAATGAGCTCTGTGACATGAAGATGAATGATGATGACATCATAACATCATACTTTGTGAGAATCTCTTAGTTAAGAGATCAACTACAAGATATTGAAGATATCACTTCAGAGAAGGAATTGGTAAACATAGTACTCAATGGTCTTCCCAAGACGTGGGATGCATTTGCTGCAAGCATGAACACAAGGAAGGAGTATCCCACCTTTGAAGAACTTTGTACTTGTTGTGATCAAGAAGAATCAAGGATCAGTGAAAAAGAGAAACCCCAAAGGAAGTATGATGATCAATCCTTCACAACAAGGTTCAAGAATTTAAGGAATAAAAGGAAGTTTGGCTCCAGGAAAAAAATAAATCAAGAAAAAGATATGTCAAGGCTACAATGCTTCAATTGTCAAAATTATGGTGAGTACAAGAATCATTGTCCCGATTTAAAGAGAAGGAAGGAAACACATGATGCATCAGTAGCCAAAGAAAGGGAACCCTCAAAGAAATCCGAGAAGGACAAAACAAACTTCTTCTTCTAAGACAAGGTAACAATACGCGTCATAGTTCTTACATACCATGTTTTCAGTACATATCTTGCATATCTATTTCTTAGAAGATGATATGTTCAAAGAGAAACTATACTTATGGAAGAACAAGAAGATAAGGAATTCTATCACTATGACTATAAGACAAGATGCAAGATAAGCCGAAACCAAAAAGAAACCTAGAAGAAGTAAAGACAGAAAGAAGTCAACAATCAAGAAGAGACTGGTGAAAGACTTATGACACCTTGCAGAAGGGAATAAGGATGTAGACGAAAGCATGGATAATGTTATATGGAGGGATCTGATTATATACTTCCAAAATAAAAACATGCACTCTTGCATGAAGCAAGGATTAGGAGGGAGATAATCCTATGATCCATTGAAGATGATGAAGTATATATCGATGGTAGCAGCCATGAAAGGCAGTATGTGTTCAGTTCGACCTCATAAAAGTCTTCTTTAAAGAGAATCCTTAAAGTATCCCCGGTTGTCCATTCAAATTCATGATCCTATGATGAAAGGAGGAAGTGGAATATTTAGGGCATGGAATCATAAGAAACTCCATGGACCCAAGAGCTAGATAAAAACATGAGGAAGAACATGAAGATTCCAGGAAAGAAAGAGAAGCCAGAACAACTATTCATTGTATAAAGAATCACAAGATTACTAGCCTAATATGAAATCACTAAAAGAAATCAAGTAGAGGAACTGAAAGTCATGATGAAGAACAATGTATGAAAAGACTTATGAATGTAAGCATTCCGAGATCCAAAACTAGAGGTTCTCCCAGATGGAGGGATAAGAGTATGATGATTACTTATTCCAGTAAACCATACATACCTCTACATAAGTCATTATATCATCCACAATATCCATGGGTTGGATTTCTACATTAGATGAATGCAAAGACTGTTCTCCAGAGCAATTGAACAAAGAGTGTATGAAGAGCAACCTCAAGACTTTAAGGCACATCAGAAAGAGACCCTTATATGCATATGGAAGAAGATAACTTGGTGGAGAACCTCGAATGAATGATAGAAGCATTGTGAAGATTTTCTATAACAAAGATATCGTATCAAAATGATTACTCAGAAGATGAGAATGATGGATTGCCAATCCATGACAAAGATCTCATGATGACAGAAGAAGTGCCACATGGATATGTTCCAATTCGACCCTTTCCACGATGTTGTGAGCTAGCAGGAAACAATAGGAATCCAGCAATGATATACCTTATTGATCAGAGCTACATGAAGCCTCAAAGAAAACCAGTGTTCCAAACCAAAGTACATTTGAAATCAAGCATTACATTATCTGTGATGAAGTCTAGAAAGGAGAAATTGGTTCCCCAATACATATCTCCACATATGAGCAGATAAGCATATATTTTGGTAAAGCTTATGTCCAATATGAAAGAGTTTTCATACTCAAGATGGAGCTCGTGGAAATGACTTCCTTATTGAAAAAGGAAGAGATGATAGGTTGGGTGGGAGCACTGATGTGTTATTGATTGATGGAAAATCACTTTTTAGTTCGAAAAATGGTCTAGGATGAGCAGTTCCTTTCCAGTTCAGAAAGTGGTTTGAGACTTCTGATGGACAGTGTGACATCCCCCAAAATAAAATATTTTTGAAATTTAAATTTGTTGCAAAATTTATTCCGTTTTTATTAGATTTGAATTTGGAATTTTTTTCCATTTATGGCAATTCCAAATTTTGAATTTCATAATTGTAATTAATTATTATGACTGTTGGGAAGATACCTGATTTGACCCAACTAACTATTTGACTATGACACTTGTATGAAAACAAAATATTTTATATTGATTTCAGGAGGACAAATGGAACAACCATGTTAAATTTAACTTATCATGACTCCATGAGTGGGGAACATGTTGGAGCTACCTCTAGGCTGATTGTTACAAGTGGCAAATCAGTGATTTTGTGATTGGCAGCCCCTGAAAATCAGGGATTTAGAAAGCTGCAAAAATTCCCAAGGGAGGGAAAAAGACCTAGGAAAATTGATAAATATCATATGTGAGGAAGTAGGACATTGCCAAGTATGTTGGGAAGGAGACTATTGATTTTTACTTTCTATTATGAACACTACTGAGTGAGTGTGAGGAAAGACGAATCTACTAGAATTGAAGGACATTGCTGAGGAGGAGTTCCTAGTTCTCTCTCATGGATTCATGGTCATTCTAGGGGGTGAATCAGGCAAGTGATTTTGGCTGCCTATTCTACGGTTGGGAGGAACGTGGTTGTTCCCTTTGTCGTTTCAAAAATTGGTTCAGATATGTTAAATTCCTCCTTCTTTGCTTGAATGATTTTGGGTATTTGATATTATGCATCTGTTGGTGTTAAGCTGAAATAATTTGCATGGATGATATATGTTCTTTTTTATGAAGTTACAGTCAAAAGTTAAATTTCTAGGAAGAATTACCTATGTACACATGAACTTTAAAGAATAGATCTATCTACAGGAGTACGTTCATTTCTGTAACTGAAATATTAGGAAGATCTATCAATAAATATTTGGAGTTGAGAAAGTTTGTATATATGTTACATATCAACTTATATATATATATATGATTACATTTTATTATCTATTGTAGGAACGATTGTATCTATATGGTTTCCGTATGTCATATATTGGATAATCATCTATTCTATTAAGGAATATACTTATATTACTACTATATTTGTGACCCATTGTCATCAAAGGTTCCACATACAAGTGTATGGGTTATAAACAAGACATATTGTCTATAGTGGTAATAGAATTGAATCTCGACAGTGAACTATATTACAAAACTACTGTGTTTTAGTCGTGCTTAAGATAGATCTATTCTACTCGAAGCATTAAATTCATCATGAAAATTTTGAAACATCAAGTCCTGGAAAATCTTCTACCTGTCATCAAATCATCTTGAGCCAGACGACTTTAAGGGTTCATTTCTGTAGTGGATTTTCAAACTTGTGTAAACATTTTTAGAAAACTGGAAAGAATTTTAGAAGTATTATATCCTTTTTAACTGTATAGATTTAAAGGCCTTATTAATTTAATAAGCGGCTTACGAAGTATCAAACAAACTTATGACTGCATTTATGAATATGTATATGTAAATTTTCATTCAATAATCTTTATAACAAATGGCATAGAATTAGTAACATACAATTGTAAAGGATTATGCTAGAATCAAAACACGGAGGCATCCTTCACGTTACACTGATAGATCCCAGATTCTTCTGAATACCCAAGGATTAAGATTTCAGCTGCACCGGCTTGACAAGAAAACGATTAACTAAGACATCCATACGTTTGGAAAACTAGGTACTTAGTTCCAGAAATTGGAGTACACTCGGATTGAGCACAAAGATAGGTCTAAACTATTACAGATCCAAGATAAACATTACAAGAGAAAACACAAGTGTTTTTATTTACCAACACGCTTATAGGTATGTCGAGGATCTACGATGCCAAAAATGAATTGAAGTAAAGATACAAGAGATGGAAATAAAATACCATTCACAATTCATTTCATTTCAGAAATGTCGAGAACACAGTCCCAGTATAGGAAATAAATTAGTCATATTTTTCCTTCGAATAATACTTAATACAAGTCATAGTAAGAAATCAATTTAATCCTTGGGTAATTATACAAATTTAAAGTTGACTCTCAGAACTTGACTGTGAGAAGGAGTAACAAAGTTAAAAGTTAACACACAACAAACCAATTACATAAATGGTTTCTTAATTGAAGTCTTCTACCATTAACTGTCTAGGCCTTCTTGGTAGGGGAAAAATGGAACCCGAGTACCTATTAAGGGGGGTGAAATATCCGAGCGTGTGTCCTCTCATGGTCGAAACCCTTGCACAAAGTTGTGAGAAAAACCCTTAAAGTTTTGTTGAACATAAATACAAATAAAATAAAATAAAAGGAAATGAGCAATATTAGGAAAGAGTTTTCCAAAGTAATACTTAACTTAAGTAGAGGGATATGATTATCCTTCGCCATCGCCAGGAGCCGCGTATTTCTCAAGACCTAGAAGGGGAAGAGGAGTCCTAGACTTCCTGACAGGTACCCTCACAAAACCAAAGGGGCCCATCATTAGTGTTAAAAATCAATGAATAACCGAAACAAGAACATAACCAAGAACCAATACATGAATGCTAGAACATGACCAAACTACATAAAAGCATAAACTCAAGAATCATCTTACAGAAATATAAATATAACAATAGAACATAACCAATGATATATCTAACACTCTTCAAATACGTTTTAAGGAAATGTAGGGTTGACACGATGCCAAAACCCCAAACGCGCATGCCTGGTAAGATGCTCAGAAAGAGCAAAGGGGGGCACGCAAAACTTAACCGAACATATTTAACTTCAGTCAAAGTATAATCCTTTCTTAAGGGTTTCACCAACTACTATTATTTTTGGGAGACTCTCAAATAAGGAAAAATCATAGTCTTACGAGTTATTGAAGAGTATTTGGGATGGACCCCTATTTCCTTTCACAACCCGAATAGAAACAACTTGCTAGAGAGGTTCCAGTATAAAAAATAAATAGGCTTAGCATATAGGCTTGCATAAGACCCTAACCCATTTAAACATACATTTTTCTTTTTCAACGAAGCATAACCGAGAACAATAATAAAAGAACGATGATTATAGGAGGAGGGAAAGAAGGGCCTACGGGAAATAAACAAGATAATACCAGAATAGTAAGCTAAAAAAGGATGAAACCTACAGTAAAATTATTATTTTAGGATGGATACATACCAAACAGGAGAAATATGGGAGATGCTCCAAGACACCATGCCCATGTATAGTAAATTCAAGAACAGAGGAAAATGCAGTATTCAACTCAGAGTAGATTGGCACAAAGATGAAAATGAATCATGTTTGCTACCCGAAAACATGAGACAACACATATTGAATGTGGTGGGTATAACGAGGAAATGCACCATGTGACAAAAATGAAGTGGAGTATTCGGGTTGGAGGAGGGTACAGGGTGACTCTCATTTCCCCTCCACCTCCATTAATGGTTGGACAAAAAATTAAATTCGACTGTCAATACATCTAGTCACATTTAATAAATTAAGAGGACAAGTAAGGATCTCCTCAAAACCCTTTTACTATTAGTTCAGTTAGCGTCGGTGGTTGGAGTTATTTAAGACTGGAAGGATTAATCATCTGCCACCTTAGGGATTCGCTTCCAACTAAGTATATTATTGGGTTACGAATTTAGTCTACAAAATAATTCCCAAGGAAGCCCTCACAGTCTATGGTCATCTTTATCAAAAGAAAAAACCAATAAATCTAACGTTAAAGAAAATATTTCGACCACCTTCCTTGTGTCTCTAAAGTTCTCAGGGTCTTGAAGTTTAGGCTTGTGCGTGTGTATGAGAGTGGATTCTTAATAAGAGGTTGGAAACCTAAGTACTATTCCCATGTCCACTTTTCGCATTACTACAAAGTTTTAACATTTAACCACTTACGAAGATGAGTGTAACTTAAATGAGTATTAAAGAGTAAACACTAGTCTATGGATCTATGATGTTAGGAAAAAGAATATGAATACACAGGGTATTACAATTTTAAATATTAAGGATTAATCCCCTTATTATAAGTCTACCATACAGACTTAGAGCATAATTCTCTCAGAAGATTTTTTTTTTATGACGAAATTGAAGTTTATTACAAACATGCATTTTCTAGTTCAAAAAATGGTCCAGATCGAACATTCATTTTTGTAATGAAAATGGTTCGATGGATTGTTGATTTACTATAGACAACGATTTCCATTCTGGTTAACATGGGGAATGGTCTAGAGAAGTCTATGTTCTTGAGGCTTACTTAATGATTGCAGATGGAGGAACTATCAATTGCTCAAGAAAATGCAATAAGATCAATCTTACTATGGGGGAATATGTAATGAATAGTCCAATGATTGCTATACCCATGGGTGGTGCAGAT
>SNQJ01S0027570.1:90147-117964 GCA_010110895.2 Picea sitchensis | reverse complement strand
GGCTTTAGGCCATTAGTTGTAATTATACCTCCTAGTCTCCTATATATACCAAGGAGACATTTTAATTTTGAATCATCTTGTACTTGAACATTTAAGTAGGGTAAAAGGAGGTTGCCCCCTCGAAGAGGCTTATTATCTGAAATTATATCTTTTTCAAGGCATTGAGTACTTTTCCTGAGGTTTTTCTATGCTATATTGATATTTGGTTCTTAACATAGTTGTATACTACTATGGATAGACACAGTTGTGTTCTATTGAATGATATTGTTTTGATTGCCTTGAAGACTATCAGTAGTGTTGAAAATGATTATCAACTAGATGGATAATGGGTAGAGATTTCCTAGATAAAAAATGGTCTAGGACATTTATTCTTCTAGGACATATGTCCAGATTAGAAGAATGGTTCTTGTGTCACTCTGTGGAGTAAGCGACATATCCAGCATCATGTTTGATTACTCAGATGGAGTATGGTTTTGAGAGATGGTGTAGTTGATGACATTGATAGCGATGATGGTGCTCATGATACGGTCATGAGATAGTCTATAAAACTATGTTGATGCTACCAGGTGAATGGTATGTTTGTGCTCAAGAGTCCATACCATTAGCTGTAATACCTCCCTAGCTAGGAGGGAGTGTTGATATTATGGTAGCTGCAAGAGGTATTTATCTACACATATAAACCTGATGAGAATAAAATATTTCGGGAAGCAAGAAGAAGCCCTAATGAGTTGGCTAATAACGCTAGAATACATGTCAGCTCAAGAGGACAATTTGTATTAGGTTATTAGCCTCCAAGAGAAGAAGTTGACCAGAAGAAATAATATATACTGAACAGGTAGATACCCAGAATGAGAAGTCGGCCCAGGTAGTTAGCCAGAGTTAGTATAAATACAGGAGGCCTGTCTTCATTCTGGCAGGCATTCTCATAATTGCAGAGAAAAACTTATGGGCACCGCAGTTGCCCAGTTTGTGCGCAGGTTTGGAGGAGAGTTGTCGTTGTAGCTACTGCAACTAGCAGATTACGCTTTTGCTTGGACTATCTCTTGGTTAGGGTTTGGAGTATCTGATCAGCTATTTTTTGATGCTCTATCCTTGGGAAAGGTGTGCTATTGTTTGTTTGGATATCTAGCCTAGGGTTTGCTTCCAGAGTGATTCTCTATCAATGTTAAGGTGCTCGGATGGTGGATTTAGCCTATGGTTGGGTGAAAATAGTGATATTGTCAATGGTAAAACAATCACATCCATTATATTCTAACATAAGTCTTTCAGGAATCTAAGATCCATATCAAGGTCATAGGAATTAGTTTCCAGAAGAACAATATCATTAGCATAGAGAAGAAGGAAGATGACTATAGTCACAAGAGTTGGCCCAACATGACCTGCAGCTTCCAAACATTCCTCTAACTTTTTAATGTAAACGCCAAAAAGTGTAGGCGATAGGGGACAACCTTGCATGACTCCTACGTTGCAATTAATTTCTTTTGACCAACCCTTAGTGATCTTAAACTTGACAATAATGTTCTCATAAAATATTACTACAATAGCTCTCATCCTAGAGGGAACTTTTGTATCTTCTAACCTATTCCACAAGTTGGTCCTAGGCACATTGTCAAAACATTTCCTAAAGTCAATGTAAAAAAAAAGGAGATTGGTTTTAATGTTGTGACACTCCTTTGTAATTATCCTAAGCATGATAAGGTGATCTGCATTTGAGTGATAACCCGTAAAACCAGCTTGACCTTTAGCTCTTTTTCTGTGACTTTCTAGCGAGATGATTATCTTCTTTTCCAAAAAACTTCCATATAGATTGACAGAAATGGGGCTAATCATAATGGTCCTATAATTAGAGGGATTTCTTTTATCCCCACCTTTAAAAATAGGCACGGTGAGTATTTAAGTCGAAGATTTAGGGAATCCCTATTTGACTGCTAAATTTAAGAGTTTGTGTACGTGAGGGATCAAAACAAGCTCTCCATTTCTTAATGTTTCATCTTGGTATCTCTCTGTGTCCTTAGATTTCCCATTTTCATGTCTCTTAACCCAAAAATTTATGTCTTCTATACAAAAAAACAACATCTTCTATATAAACTTTTGGAATTTTGTCCAAGACATTACTAGATTCATAGAGATTTTTAAGGTAGTAATTCCAGTGTATCAAGGAAATCAGAGCATTTTATTTAGTTTTATGAGTCATAATTTTCCTCCATTTATTTTTTTTAATTTGTCTTAGAAAGGTGCAAAAGATTCTCTTGCTTTCTATTTATGTAGTTCCTTTTTCTCCTTTTAATTAGGGTTTTGTATCTATTAATATTATCATATTTCAAGGACTCATTAGAGGCATCCCTAATTTCTTTTATATAAAGTTTACGTTGATTATCCTCCCAAGGGTTGGCAATTCTATTATTCTTTATACACAAGACTTCAGGAGATAAACAATTTATGGAGGGAGAGAGGGTTGTTGTAAAATTGTGATAACTATCTTCAATATTGATGTTATATGATAGAAGATTTAATTTGGTGTTTAATTCCTTTAATAAGAGATCACCTTTATTTTTTTCAAAAAGAAAATGCCTTTGGTTACCAAAGTTATATTCAATGAGTTTTGCGCACAATAAAGTTTAGAGTTAGCATAAAAGGTCTATGATATGATTTAGTCTCATGATTGTTTAAAAGGTCAAAATTTACTATTTGATTGGAAATATGCATATTTAATATGATATAATCCACAATACTACTACCCATCCCAAGGATACAAGTCATCTGGTTATATTTCAGCCACTTCATTTGACCATTGCAAATGATTATATATTGAAAACTACAAATCTTGATTATCTTAGTTCCATATAAATTCTCGATCAAGTCTTCTAAATTTCTCTTGTATGTATTATCTAAAAAAAGGTCCTCGTCTAGCCATAAAAGATTAGGGTTGGAATCATTTCTTAAGATAATATATTTATTAGTTTCACTTCTAGAGTTAAAGTAACCTAGCATGAGGATACTACCTTCATTTAGCAGAATGTAAATATCTCGTTCTAAGATTTTATAGGGACAATTTTTATCTAGATTTTTTTTTGTATAAAAGGTAGAATTAGTAGGAGAAAAATAAGAAATTGCTATATACATATTCTTAGCATTGATATCTAAAATCTCCATCCAAATGAACTAACTAAGAGAGTTTCTTTTTATGAATACAAATGTGAAGAGAAATATATGTTCTTGTTTAACAAGATATACCTCCAACCCCTCTATGAGAGGATTTTTTGTTCGATACTAACCACAATATAAATCCATATATGTTAGGGACCTTAGATTCCTCATGCTCCCAAGTTTCTACAAAAAATTTGATATGAATTTCACTTGGGATCCAACTTAACATAGGCCCTTTGTTTCAGGGAAAGCCCTCATAGTTCTAAGAAAGGATTCAAAGTGTGTCAAGTTTATATTTATTGTTATCCTTTTGGTCTATGTCCCTAATAATATCTTTTCGGTTCCTAATTATTGTTCGTTTTCCTTTCTTTCTGGATTCCTTTACCTTTTGAACATCCTTCCTTAATATATATCAATCTTCTAGAAAGAAGTATTCATTTATATATATTTCATATCCTTTTAAGCTCAAAGTTTTACTAAGTATGTCATATTTATGGGAATTAGAGATTACCATAACCCTAATCAACACATCATTATGTTCAATTATCTAGGGGAATTTGTTTATCTAGATGACCTATTTTATTAACTTGTACTTTGATGATGGATCATTTAAATGTTTATATGATGATATGGATAAATTATATGTGCACTGATATGATGTAGCTAATGTTGTCAACTCTTATGATTATGACACATTAAAATGAAAATGTCAGACACATTTATTTGCATATGTTGCAGACGGTTTTTGTAATCTGACAAGAAACTAGATGTATATATTGACGTGAGATTGAGTCAATGTTATGCTAGACTCTGGGTTGGTTAAAGGTATTCTAGAGCGTTATATCATTAGTTTTATGATTTGATTTTGATTATCAATTATTTGATGCATTAATTATAATATGTGTAGAAATAGAGAACATGCTTTCCAATAAATCCACATATGGGTAATGTGGTTGTATAGAAGTGTACAACATACCAATAGGAGGAAAGATATTCCAATTTCCACCTAATAGCACTCCTTTTTCATGACTTGGGTTGAAAAGCTAGTCACACTTTACTTGGAGGTTTCATGTTGTCATGAGGGTAGGACACATATTTGGTCACTTGTAAGGTTTAGATAAGGGGTACACAATAAAGTGATAACCTTATTATTCAATGAGCACAAGTCTCTCAACAATCTTGTAGATTTTGTACTTTTAAACTAGGAATTGCAATGGTTCTTCTGGTACATATTGTATGATGTGAAAGACCTCATCCTAATGAAACAAATCAATAATAATAATATAATTTCAAGGTCAATAATAATAGTGTATTCAATGATGTAGAGAAAAGTAAATGGAAGGAGGTTGAGAAAAACGAAACAACTCCTTATTTTATTTATACACTATTAAATACAATAAACACAATAAACAATTGTACTTTATAATCATTTGAGGATGGGCATGACCCTCCTTGAATAGATTAAAAACTTTGAATGTAATGTTCGATTAAATTATGACAATGAATTAACTTAGACTTGGTATTTTGAATACAAAGTTAAACCAAAAAATATCGATTAAATTATTAAAATGAATCACGAATTCAGTTCCAACTTAGAGTTGGTATTTTGAATACAAAGATAAACCAATAAATTGCAATAATGGTTGAAATCTATTTGCAACTCTTGTCCTTACAAAAAAAATTGAATTAAAAGATTTTGAAATTTGTATGGTAAGCATATTTATAAGATATGATATTTAAATTTGTATGGTAAGCTTATTTATAAGATATAATAAACTGTTCAACCAATGAATAATTAGGTTTTTGAAATTTCGCTGAAATTGTTGGGTAATATGGGCAACATATGGATGGTTTCATAGTAAGATTAGTGATAAATTAAAGGTTCAATTACGTTCGAGTCGAATTGAGAATAGGTCGTATGTCAAGTTTCACGGCCAATGACGAACCAATCCATGTGTATAATTCCTAAAACAAAGGAAAAGATTCAATGTGATATCTGTATTCATTGTTAATGCATTACCATAATAACTTGAGAATAAAATAAAAATTACGACTAATCTTTTTCGAAGAAAACTCCAATATAAGATTAAACATATAAACATATTGACCAGACAACATATTTAATATTTAAGGTATAAAAAAAAATATCCTTAATGATTTCAAACTTTAATTTAATTTAAAAATATTTATGAATAACTTTTCTTGAAAATGATATTTTTTTATGGATAAAAAACAAGACTAAACATATTGACCATATATATTACTTATCATAATTAAAAATATTTATTAATATTTTTTCTTGAAAATGGTATCTCGGTATCTCTTATAATATATCTTATAATATAGTAGGATGCAAAACAAGACTAAAAATATTGACCAAACGTATTTAAGGTGTTATAAAATATTTAGTATTAGTTTTTCATTTTATTTTTAAATATTAACTTAATTTAATGAATTAAAAAAATAGATTATAAAATATTAAATTGAAAATTAAAAAAAAAAATAATTAAATACCTTTTGTCTATATAAAATTTGAAAATTTAATTTTATATTAAGTTCATATTATCTATTTTATTAATTAATTTTTTTTAACTATTACTAATTAAAAAATTAATTTACACAATTTTAATATCATCAATTCTTTTTAAAAAAATAAATAAATCATATTCACTTATTTATAATAATAATAATAATAATTATTGTTTATTTATTTAATAAAAAAATATAATTAACAATAAAATTTATAATATATTTTTATTAATTAATTAATTAAAATTTTGAAAAAAACATGTTTTATTAAAAAGTTGAATCATTCTTTCATATATAATAGAATATAATTTTTTAAGGTTACAAGGGAAGTTAATATTAAATTGGGATGTCAATACTAAATTGGTGTATATTTGTTTGTGGGATAACGGATCTTCTCCTAACAACCATTTAACTACTCTAGTTTAAGAAGATGTACATACTCTACCTTTATAGCTTGAACCAACAAACTAATAAAAAAAAAAAAAAAAAAAAACCAAGAGTAAAACATCAACTAACTTTCTGGAAAAATTGAACCATTCACATATAACATGAAAACATTAACATCTCATTTAATTTTTTTTTACGAGGAAATAAACTTGAAAAACTCACCAATACATCTCTACCTTAGTGGATGATAAGGATGATAAACGTGAATCCTAAACCCTAACCCAAAAACACAAGACTTGAACTCTCCGGTACCTAAAGAGTATGTCTATCCCATGGGATATCTCATTTAAACTTTGTGTGAAACATGGTTCTCAAAATCTCATTTTCTGAGTAGTTGAAATAAAAACATTAAGGTAATGATTAAGCTTAAGTATTTATAAGTAAGACCGCAATATATCAATGCAGGGCAAAGTTTAGTTTTGATATGGTTATTTGTTAAATCTTGGAAGGTTAGGGTTTAGGGCAAAGTTTAGTTTTGATATGGTTATTTGTTATATCTTGGAAGGTTAGGGTTTAGTTTTTATATGATTATAAATTAAATCTTGAGGATATCATTTTGACGCTTCAACGCTCTTAAAAAGACGACCAAGTCTAAGTATATTTTGTTATTCCTTAACCTTTGTTTATTAGCGGTATCACGAGCGTTCAAATCTCCTGTTCCTCCCAACTAATGTTCAAATCTACAATTCCTCCCAACTAATGTAAATAAGACAACGCAGGGCTACTTCTGGGCCAGCGATCCCAATATCATCTGCCTTCTCATTTTGTGAGAGAGAAATTAGGTCTGTCTTTAATTGGGTCTGTGCGTCCTTCATGGCGGAATCGAATCCAAATGCAACAGCTGGAGATGATGAAGAAAAGGAAGAGGGAGGTCGGGTGGTATTGTTTAACGCTACCCGACATGATCATGAGCTCTTGCTGTTTGAGGGCCTTCCGGCGTACACATGTAGCGGATGCAAGGAATACGGAGCAACATCGGTTTCAAGTGTAACATTAATTCTGATTCCTTGTCCTCATCCTGCAAGAATTTCACTCTGCATGAGGTTTGCGCTACCCTTCCTGATGCTTACCAACACCCGTTTCGCAGAGATGTGAGCTTTAAATTTCGTCCCAAAACATTTTTCAGCCATCGCTGTAACGCATGCTGGGATGTGGTGAAAGGTTATGTGTTCGAAACTGAAAGGCATCATTTAAGGCATGAGCTAAGGCTTCATCCCTTGTGTATGGCGCTCCCTAAAATACTCGACTACAGTGGGCATGCAAATCACAAACTCAAATTTGTGACGGGTGATTTAAAGGGGAAAGAATACGCCTGTAGTGCCTGCGATAGTCAGATCGATTCCGGTGGCTGGAGATATCGGTGCGAGGAAGTGGCGTGTAAGGTTTACGTGGACCTGAGCTGTGCCAAAATAGACATTTTCGGACTGTCAAACTATGGTATTGAGATAGTTGCACCCGTCAGTCGCAGCATATCTTGTCGTGGATCAGTGGCTACTTTCCTTGACTCCTTCATGAGTGGAGTAGTATATCCTCTGACTCTCTGATGAAATGAATAATAAACTTTTTTGTTTTTATGGCCATGACCAGATCTCTGACATGGCCAATATTTTAGTGTTTTGTTGGTTATTTTAGGCTTCAGATTCTTAATATATCAATTTTATTTTATTTTTCCCATTACCAGATCCCTGACCTGGACAATTCTTTATTGTTTTGTTGGTTATTTTAGGATTCAGATTCTGAATATCTATGTATCACCGTGTTACATCCGCTCCGCTTACTAAAGATACTATTTTCAGTTGTGGTTTTCTGTTCTTTAATCATGAATCATGATGCAGGAGGCAAAGCACAAGCTTAGAACACAGCTGGGAGCACTAGCTTACATTTTGAAATATTTTGAATTTCAAACTACCTATGTATTAATGTAATATATGACAAAGCTTTTTGAATTATGAATCACAGAAAATGGTGGGGAATGTATTTTGAAATATTTTGAATTTCAAACTACCTATGTATTAATGTAATATATGACAAAGCCTTTTGAATTATGAATCACAGAAAATGGTGGGGAATGTATTTTGTTTTATGGATCGGATCACAGTACAGATCCTAAGTATTAATGTAATATATGACAAATCTTTTTGAATTATGAATCACAGAAGATGGTGGGGGAATGTATTTTGTTTTATGGATCGGATCACAGTACAGAGTATTTTGTTTTATGGATAGGATCACAGTACAGATTTGGAACTTGCGCTTTTATCTCAATATTTATTGTAATAGGCGTTAGATAGTTGATAGTATTTAATTCTATTTAAAATAGTGTAGAGTAGTTGGAGGGAATGCTTTTAAAATAGTGTAGAGTAGTTAGAGGGAATGCTCGAAAAGCGCTTCTTTGCATAAATCTTTGTAATATTTCCCATCAAGGGTTGTTGTCAATTGTTGTTGATGGTTGTAATTGTTGATAGATGATAGTTGTTGTCGTTAGAGTGTAGATTGCCATAGTAAGCTAAGAGCTGAGAGATGCAAAGAAATGATGTATGATTGTATGTAAGTTTCATTTGGATGAATATAACATAAGAACATTGTCCCAAATGTGTATGGATATGTGTCTATCTGAGTATGAATGTATGTAAGTTTTAGTTGGATGAATATAACATAAGAACATTGTCCCAAATGTGTATGGATATGTGTCTATTTGAATGAATGGTAAAGATTTTATTATTTTCTAAGTTCTTTGTTATTTTTGTTCTTGAATCCATGACTGCATTTGCTTTGTTGAATGTATGAGTCACTCTGAAGAGTAGATAAGTTCAAATGGATTCTCTTTATTTAGTGAGTGCAAGGTGTGCATAACGTCCACAAGGAGTGCGTGACTGAGTCTGTTTCGACTCGAAAGCTTAGAAGAGATAGTGGAACTTATACGCATGCAAGGAGTGCAACGATGTCCGCAAGGGGTGCGTGACAGGGTTTTCAGACTTCAAATCTCAAGAGGGATAGCATGATTCCAGTCACGAAGGATAGAAGCGGTTGGAGAATAGTCACAAGGAGTGTGAAGTCATCCACAAAAGTTGAAGTGTGAAGAAAAATATGTTGCGAGGTGTGCACAGATCGAACACTTGACTAAGTGTTGAACAGATTGTTCAGAGGAACAAGGAAAATCAAAGAAGGAAATCTCAGGAGGCACTGCGGCGGAGAGGCTTCAAGGAAAGGAATCCTTGAACCTCTCATAAAATCCAGTAGGCAATATTGGTCCCCAGAGGGAGGTGAATGATCCCATACCATTAGATCTAGTGAAGTTGCAAGGAGGAGAACTGAGAAGTATTTCGATATTTCATAGTTTCAACAAGTTTGAAAACTTAATGAAGGTAGATCGCAAAGTCCGAAGTTCCAAGTACATCTCGACTGTTGATTGCAAAAGAGTACGTGGCAATGGGACCTAAGAGTTTGGAAGTCAGGAGATTGGAGGTTGTGAGTGAAAAGTCTAGAGTTGGAGAGGTTACGAAGTCCGAACCCATTCTGGGGCCAAACAATTCAAGGAGATACCTGGCAAGAATTCAGAACCTCGAAGCTAAGCACTTCAGGAAGGAGTGAAGAAAGATTTAGGATATCCCCGAAGTCCAAACCATGAAGGGATAGGTCCACGGTCATAGTCGTGACCACTTGCTGAACAATGTGTGTGTGTGGGTGGAATAGTTTCGGGTGCCTATAGGAACCCAAGGAGTCGCTCTGAATTAGAAATCCAAACAATCCAAGACCGGGAGGTCAGGCAACCCTTTGGAGGGAAGGGGGTTTGCGTCAAATCATGTGTTGGATTGGACATTTTTGGACGGTCCATGTTTATATTTTTAGAGCATCAATAGAACCTAGAACTTTATGGCGAGTGCTACTCTTAACCATTTTTATAACCATTTTTCTAAGTAGTATAGTATTAAATGTTGTTTTTAACTATTTTTTTAAGCATTATAGTATTAAATGTCGGTGTTAACCATTTTGTTAAGTAGTATAGTATTAAATGTTGTATAAAATTTAGCATTTAATGTTTTATAGCAGGATGATTATTGATACCTAAACTTTAACTTTGTAATCCTTTAATTATATTGATTTTATTTTTAAAATTAATCAAATGAAAAAATGTTTTTGAATTTTATTGAATTAATGGTTTTTTTTATAACATTATAATTTCCACTTTTCCTCAATTTCTCTATAATATCACAATTTCTCCTTCAATTTAGAAGTTGTATTTTTTTACTTTCATTTAAGTTTGAAGCAATTTTAAGACAGCTACAAATCAAGATCATAACCATATTCTTATTTGAGGATAACATCACAATTTCTCTTCAAATGTGGTAGTATTTTGACTTTCATTGAAGTTTGAAACAACCTTAAGATAAAAAAGATCAAGATCATAACCATACTCTTATTTCAAGAACAACCAACTTTTATGATGACTATAAAAGAAGGAATATTACTTTTACTTTTTAAGATTATAAATTATAATTTTTTTTTAAATTTACTCAATTTTTCTTTAAAATTTTCTAAATACTATATCTAACAAAATAGACAAATAACGAGCACCTGAGTGGGCCCAATGGTTAATAACATGTGTTATCTCCGGGGAGGTCACAAGTTCAAAACCAGCGGGGGGTAAGGATGCTCATATTGGCCCCTTGTGACAAGGCTGGAAGGGTATTGGAGGTTGTTGTTCCCATGGTTAAAAAAAAAGCAAAATAGCCAAATAAATAATGATTAATTCATTAATTTTAAAAGTATATTTACATTATATAACAACTATATTTATATCTATATGTTAAAATTATGAATATCTCTATATAAAACATAACAACTATTATGAATATATGTGTATAAAATACAACAACAAAATTATTAGTCTCTGCATAAAGGCTAGTATCTATAGCAATGAGTCACTTATTGACTTGTTATTAGTTCAATGTATGAATTAAAACGGACTATAGCAATGAGTTACTCATTTACTTTCTATTAGTTCAATATGTGATTTAAATATTTTTCTCATGTTTAATCTTGAACTTACAAAAATATGAATAACCATTTTCTTCTAACTAAAATAAATAAAAAAGATAATAACTGACAAAATAGCCAAATAGATAACTTAAATAAATAAAATAGGTAACTAACAAAATAGCCGAATAGATAATGATTACTTCATTAATTTTAAAAGTATATTTACATAATATAATAAGATATTAATAACTATATCTATATATTAAAATTATGAATATCTATATATAAAATATAACAACTATTATGAATATTTGTATATAAAATATAACAATAAAATTATTAGTCTATGCATAAAAGTTAGGGACTATAGCAATGAGTCACTCATTTACTTGCTATAGTTCAATATGTGACTTAAATTTTTTTCTCATATTTAATCTTGAACATATTTAATCTTGAACTTAGGAAAATATGAATAACCATTTTATTCTAACTAAAATAATTTATTCTAACTAAAATAAATAAAAAGTGTTTTATTTTTCTTTCATATTATTGGACGTAAACTTTGAGGTCTTACCCTGAGGCCGGCGGTACAATGGTAACACCACATGCATTAAGTTTGCACTCATAATCTGTCATAGGTTCACTGCTATCGCTATGAGAGTTTCAATAGGTTCACCGTCATTGCTGTATATTCAGTGCTCAATTCGACACACTTCAGCTGGCAGCGCTTTCTGCTTTCTTTGAAAGTCTGCTGCAATAAATGCAGCCTTGTTAACTGATCTCTTCGTGCTCTCGTGACAAGTTTGTTGTAAGAAATGCAAAAATGAAATCTTGTTAATTGATCTCTTCGTTATTTGTCGACAAGTTTGTTGTAGGAAATGCAGCGTTGCTAAGAGATGTCGTTCTCTGCTTCTCCTGTTGTAGACAGAGAGAAGCCAAAGCATAATATCTTGTTATTTTGCACGTAAAATATTCATGGTAGGCATAGGGGTTCAACCTCAAACAATTGTGTGCATAGACAGGCATGGATTTTAGCGCTCCTTTTTCTGAAAAATGGTCTCCCTTTACGATTGAGTAGACCAGGGGGTCTTCTGAGCCTCTGTCTTGTCCACGATTAAACTAGGTGGCCCTCAGCAGCAGTTTCTTTCCAATGACTCAAATAATATGTCCAAAGCCTTGGATAAAAATTCCCGGAAAGAACTAGAGGTTTCGACAGATTGGAATCCAATTCAAAGGCTAGCAGTTAAGGTTTTGAATGATACTGAAAGCACTTTCATTGTGTCTCTAGAGAAAAACTCATCCTTTTCCCAAGACAGTCGATCCCAAGGAAATTTCACACCAGTTAGCGAGTGTCATGTAAAGCACGAATTGCAAGTAGTGGGTCGAATTCACGAATGTCTGGAAGGCGTTTATGTACGCAAAGGAGTGAATCCGAGGTTTGAGCCTTCTTTCGGCCATCACCTCTTTGATGGAGATGGCATGATACACGCAGTTGGATTGAAACAAGGAACGTCTAGCTACTGCTGTGGATACATGATGCATCATTTTCTGAAATTTAGTTGTTTTTGAAGACTAGCATTGAGCTTTAGTGTTGGAATACATCACTACATGGGACACCTTGTGCAAGGCCTTGCGAAGGAGTTTTTCTCCTCCAGATTATTTACCTAACCTAATGTGCAAGTGGTTGAAGTAGCATGGAGCTCCAGGGAAGACTGTCCGGAAGTTTATTGAAGTATTCACCAAGCTCCTTCTCCAACATCAGATCAGAGATTCCAGGACAGCTAAAAAATTTCGGTACGTATTGATTATTTAGAAGAGGTTCTTACCCCTTTTGATATTTAGCAGAAAAGATTAAGTACAAGCTTTTAAATCTTTAGACTTGGAGAAAAAAATCACTAATTAATAGAAAGTGCACTATAAAAACTAAAATCCTTTATTTGCCATCAAATTAATAGAAACTATTGCTCCATCTGAATGGAGGTAATGAATCTTTACCAGAATAGTTGACATAATGCAAAATGTAAACGAAATAAATTTCTATTGCCTGTATCTTAACTTACCTGAAGGTGCAAACACTGGAAAAACAAAAGAGCAAGAGGGAAAACAATAAAGGATTCCTTAATAGATAAGAAACAAAACAAATTTTGCTCAAAAATTTACCCTTACATGAATCCTTAGCATAATGCAAAATGTAAACGAATACATTTATATTTCCCGTATCTTAACTTACAGGACTACGGAAACACTGGAAAAACAAATAAAGAACAACAAAAACGATAAATAATCTTTACCCTAAATAATCTTTGCATTAAAGATAAAAAACCAGAATTCCAGATTTCATAAAAAAGATAGCCGCAAAATCGAACTAGTTGATCAGGAGGGAACTTGGTAACATCACTGATCAGGAGGGAACTTAGTTGTGGCACGCTCATTTCTGGAGCATGTAACGATGGTTCCATGCAGCCTTCCAAGTGCACTGCAAGTGCACTTCCTAAAAACCTGCAGGAATATGTCAGTGTCAGTTAACCTGTCCAAGAATGTCCATACCCTCTGGGCAATAACACTCCAATTTAATCAATCAACAGTATGGTGAATAAATAGGTTTTAGTTTATCAAAAAAATAAATAATAAATAGGTTTAAATTTATTTAAAAAAGAAGAATAAAAAAATTCAATGTATAAAATAGTAAATAAACCGTTTTAAATTTATTAGAAAAATAAGAAAATTCATTGTGTAATGTGAAACTATAGAGAAGATGTAAAATTATTTGAATCAACGTAGATGATGTAAAATTATTTGGGTCAGCGAACAAATTAATAGGCAGATATTAAGTATGTTATAATATTTATAAATATTATATAAATATTTATATAATATTAAAGTTATATTATTTGGATAAAATCAAAGGTATTTCAGCAAAGCTTTGATCATCTCTGGATGGGAGTTTTTAGAGAATTCCATTTCAAAGAAGTTAAAGTATCATCATTTAACATTTAGTTTTCATTTTTATAACAACTTACTTTATTAGTTGGCAGGGACTAAGTTATCTTACAACCTTTCTATATTATATTATTGTATTTACAAATAATTATATAAAATAAATATTTAAATTTGATTGAAAGAAAATAAAAGATCCTCGATAAATATTCAAATCATATAAATTGTTATTTTGCATACAAATAATTATATAAAATAAACATTTAAGTTTCATAGGACCAAAATAAAGAATCTTCAATAAATCTTCAAATCACGCAAATTGTAATAGATAACCTCCATTTATAACATTGGTATCAATTTATTTTCATTGTGAACTATGAATCATTTTTTATTATTTTTCTTTATTAAACAACCACACAATGTTAAAGATCAACACATGATAAATGATAAATAATAGAAATTCTTTGCTAACTATAAATTTTTGTTAAGTCATTGTACATTCTTTCAAATAAAACAAAGAATCTTCAATAAATCTTCAAATCACGCAAATTGTTATAGATAACCTCCATTTATAACATTGGTATCAATTTATTTTCATTGTGAACTATGAATCATTTTTTGTTATTTTTTAATATTAAACAACCACACAATCAACACATGATAAATGATAAATAATAGAATTTTTTTGCTAACTATAAATTTTTGTTAAGTCATTGTACATTCTTTCAAATAAAATTAAAATAAAAATTAATGCGATTTTGAGGCAACATGATTTATGAATTCATTAATTCATTGGAATTTAGTGATAAATTAGAGACTGCATCAATTCTTTGAAATTTAGTGATAAATTAGAGATTAATGTAAAATGGCATTATAAGATTAATAATAAAAAAAGAATATAATATATTTCATTTTGTAATCAAGCTCAAAATTATCATATATATATATATTTTTGTTACATTATTTACCATTTATCTTCATTTAGTCCACTTATATGATGGGTACTCACATTTTGTTTTTTCTTAGCATAACCTAGCTCAACACTTCAGAGAGGTTCCCATTGAATACACATAAATTTTCTAACTCATATGTTACTATAAAGACTTTAATACAATACCCATATCTACCTATACACTAGGATTCAAATTTTTGTTCCCTTATTTAATAGAATCGGGCTATTTGGATTTTGCGCATAAGTTTGTACCCCTGAGAGTTGATGCTTGTACTCCTACCTACCTATGTCAACATAAGAATTCAAATCCTAGATATAATATGTACCAGGAAGAGGTTTAAGGATATTAAAGAAGATTTATGGGTGGTTTCAATGTGTTTTCTTTGATGGATTCATTTTGGTTATGATACAATTCGCCTCCACCATAACGAATTGAACCCCGACCAATTCCTCACCATTTTCTACGTAACTAAACTAATTAACCCTCCTCTTCCTGTTGGGGTAACAGAAAGATAACTTCAATGACAAAAGTTTAGCGACCGAATAGTTTCACTAGATAGTCGTGGATTTACTGTTATTAACTTCAGCGTTAAGGGAGATTGATGTACCTATGAGGGGGAGTTAAGGCTCTGTCATGAAATGAATTAGGGTCCTCTTAAAGATCAGTCCCAATGACTCTCCCTCCTGTTCTTCCCAATCCTGGTGCGCTAACTTTGCCCTAACGCATGGAATGTACCTCCCATGCTGTAAAGAGTGGTATTCATCCCCCTTAGGTTTTGGCGGTCTCTCTTCTACCCTTGTGTCTCCAAAGGAGAGGGTTCTATATTATGCATTCCTCCATAGGGAAAGGCTACTGCCTATGGAGGCAAACTTCAGTGGAGTCGACGACAACACTCGACTACCTGGTAAGTTTTTTTTTAAGGGAACTGTCATATCTCAAGTTCGAAATAGAGTTCACAGTTTGGTTTATGCAAAGAAAGACTTTACTTCCTGTAACATTTACTATGAATTTAAAGGCCCTATTTACTTCTGACACTTATGTTCAGAGTCTACACGTTACTCCTTTCTATGATTCTAGAAGAGGTTTCTTGTTGTATCTGAGAGTCACTACTCCATACCTTTGTCAACCTAAAATCATACCTCGCGTCCACTGTTTTTACCCCGTGGGTTTATTTCTGGTTCGTTTATTTTTGTTTACCCTGTGGATCATATTTGAAAGGCTCTAGGAGAGAAATATAGGGTCACGTTAGATTCTTAACGTATTTGTTTCTCCTCTTCGACTAATGCATATTATTGGTGGTAAGGTGGTGGTTTACCGAGATTTTATCCCTTACTAAGTTAGGGTACTTTTCATGAGACATTCTATTGGTTTTGTGTATGATGTCGTTCCTTATGTTCTTCGTTTTCTATTTGTAAAGGGTTTTTAATAAGAGATTTAACTCTTGAGTTCACAATGGTACTTTATTTTTCAAAGTAATTATTTAGTTCTGTATAAATGGGATTCTCTGTATTAATGGTGGGACTCTGTCTGTTGCGAGGGTACCCACCAGAAGTTGCAGGGACAATCCTCCCCTCGGCCAGGGTCGATTACAAGACAAGGGCATGAAAAATGGAGGGTGCGGTGTTTCGTCCCCTAAGTTAAGTATTCTAACATAACTGTGGTTATCAATTTTCCCTTTCGATTGTATATTTACAGTCCTACTCTGTACTTTACTAATGTTTTCTGTGATGGCCAAATGTAGGTATGCTCACTTCACAACGCAGGTATCCGGTCTCTACTCATTTTGGCAATGGTACTCATGTTCCAAAATGTGTCTCTCAACTTGCTTCTAAATTCAAAGCGTGGAGGTCATGCTTTTGTTCATAGATTTCTGTTGTTAAAAGTAACATTACTCATGCTCCGATTTCCTGTGTTGGATGTGTGAGGGTTAAATCCTGTTTTTTTTTTTTTTGTTAAAGTTCCATTTAAGGAGATATATACAGTCGAGTATGATGTAGGGAAATCACAGATATGTTAATGCTAGAAATTAGCGGAAGCGGATCTAAGTTTACGGTTGGGAAAACTCTTAAATATGTTAAGTTTAGTAATGGAGGAATATTATTTTTCTATTTGGAAATAGCTTATCCTCGATGTTATGTAATTTAGAGTATTCAGAAATCTTCAAAACAATTAAAATAGGCATCATTTACTGACTTTATTAATGTCTGTATGATTAGTCTCTTTTTAACACAATTTTTATTTGGAAAATTACCCCAACGGTGATCGTTCAGAGGTGGGGTCTCACATATCCAAGTCTCTGCATATTGTAGATTCTTGTCTTTCGAATGGTTGCATCTTCATAATAGATTCCATTACTCTGTAATCTCTTAAAATAGACTTCTGTAAAATGCAAAGCAAATTTAATAAATATCCTAAATGGTAATGCTACAGTCATAAAATTCTTTGTTTCTCTCTGCGCACAACATATGTAAGATGTGTCATATGTTGGTAATGTATCAGCAAAATCATTTATTCACTTTTGTGTAGTATGATCCTAGCATGAATATATCGTTATGTTTAGGGTAGTCTTGATCCTTTGATTGTGTTCATCCCCATATGCTTCGTTATTCTAGTTGTATCCAAGTTCAACTATATATGTGATTATGTTTAGGAATTAAAATTGCAGAATGAAATATATATGCTTGTAATAGATTTGTTCGTTCATTGATACATATTCGATTCTACTTAAGGTTTTAATTTTAGGAAACATTTCCATATTTAAATCCTATAGTATATTCGTTGAATTCTATGAGGATATCATATATTTTATATTTACGTATAGGTTCTAAATCCATAGTAGAGGTTACTAGGGAATGATTTCAGAATTGATATGTAAACTATTCGATATTAAAGTGGACTGTATATTTCATGAAATCGAACAGCCTTTGTGTAAGCTATTGAATGCATACCAACTTTAAGGATTCCACTATATCAATAACCAATTCATCCCACAGAGGCAGAAATATTGAAATTTAGATATAGTAAATGACTTACAACAATTATACGATCATTAAAACAAATACTAGAAAACAATTTCAGTTCAGATTTAACATGCACAGTACATCAGATATAAAAATGATTCAGACAGATAAGTATTAGAGTAGCATATATGAACTAAAATCACGGAAAAACAAAGGGAACAACCATGTTCCTCCCAACTGTAGAATCGAGCAGCGAAGATCACTTGCACGGTTCACCCGCTAGCCTGACCATGAGTCCATGAGGATTAACTTGGAAATCCCTCTTCAACATTGTCCTTCTGTTCAGTAGCTCCCTCTTTCCTTACACTAGTTTAGTGCTCATAACAACAAGGAAAAAAAAAATCAATAGTCTCTTTCACAACATACATGGAAGTGTCTTACCTCCTCACATATGCTTATTTATTAATTGCCTAGGTCTTTTTTCCCTCCCTTGGGAATTTTCACAACTTCGTAAATCTCTGATTTTCAGGGGCTTCCAATCGCCAAATCACTAATTTTCCACTTGTAAAAATCATCCTAGGGGTTGTTCCAACATGTTCCCCACTCATGGAGTCATGGTCAGCTACTTTTAACATGGTTGTTCCATTTGTCCTCCTGCAATCAATATAAAATATTCTGTTTTTAAACAAGTGTCATTGTAAAATATTTAGTTGGGTCAAATCATATATCTGCCCAATAGTCATAATAATTTATTACTAATAAAAAATTCAAAATTCAAAATTCAAAAATGGCAAAAAAATTCCAAATTTGAATTTACTAAAAACAAAATAAATTTCCAGAAATTTAAATTTCCAAATATATTTTATTTTGGGGGATGTCCCATCCTTTCCCCCTTCAATAAAACACTATCTTCAGTGTTTTTTCCTTTCTTGGAATAAGATTGGATGATATTTCCACAAATCTCTCTCCAATTCCCAAGTGGCCTCCTCAGAACTAAAGTGCTTCCATTGCACCTTTACCTGAGCGATGAATCTGTTTCGAAGTGCTATTTCTCTCCGGTCCAGAATGCATAGGGGTTCCACCTGGAACTTGCCTTTGGGTTCCACCTGTACCAAGTTCCAATCAATCATATGAGTAGGGTCGTGAATATACTTTTTCAACAAAGAAACATGAAATACATTATGAATTCTCAGATTGGATGGAAGTGCAAGTTCATATGCTATGGGTCCAATTCGAGTTAGTATCTTGAAGGGCCCACAAAACTTGGGTGCCAGCTTGGCACAGTTTCCTAACTTCAATGATCTTTTTCGGGCTTTGACCTTCAAGTACGCATGGTCTCCCGCTTGAAATTCTAAGTGTCTTCTTTTCTGATCTGCGTAGCTTTTCAGCCTATCCTTTGCTTCCTTCAAGTTCTATTGTACCTTTCTTACCACGTTCTCCATTTCTTGAAGCATTTCTGGTTCAACCATGAGTCTGTCAACTGGGTTATCCCAGCTAATTGGAGTCATACACTTCCTTTCATACAGTACTTCAAAAGGGCTCAACTTTGCTGAAGTTTGGTAGCCATTGTTTTATGAAAATTCTACCATGTGTATATAGTCCTCCCACTTGTTCAGTTTTGTTCTTATGTACATGCAGAGCATATCCTATATGATTCAATTTTTCCTTTTGGTTTTCCCATCTACTTATGGACAATTACTCGTACTGAAATTTAAATTGGTATTTAATCCTGCAAACAGTTCCTTCCAAAAGGCAGATGTGAATTTTATGTCTCTATTTGAAATCACCATTTTAAGAATACCATGCAGTCTAAAAATTTCTTTCATGAATATTTCAACAATGTTTATAGCTATAAAAGTAGACTTTATAGGAATAAAGTGTGCAGACTTTCTGAGTTTATCGATTACCACCATGATAGAATCATTTTGTTTCTGAGTTTTAGGCAAAACTATTATGAAGTCTAGTGAAACGGTCTCCCATTTCCATTCTGGTATTGGTAATGGTTGTAATAGGACAGCTGGATGTTGATGCTCGACCTTAATTTACTGACAATCTTGGCACCGAGCCAAGTATTCTGCTATTCCGCCCTTCATATTAGGCCAACAAAGTATTTTCCTAAGTGTTGTTATCATTTTCTAGTAACCTGGATGGCTAAAATACGGTTTCTTATGCACTTCGTCCAAGACTGTTAATTTTAACTCTGCTAAATCTGGTATGTAAAGCCTGCTTTTAAATCATAACAGTCCCTTCTTGTCGATACTTAGATCTGGTTTATCTAAGTTTGTAGTACTATTTGTTAACTCTACCATTATCTTATTGTAGTTTTCGTCGTTAATACTTGTTGTCCTTATTCTTTGTTCCAGATCATTTTCTGCCCCGTTGATATTCATCTCAATTAACCCATGGACCCTTCTGCTTAAAGCGTCTGCTAATTTATTTTCCTTGCCCTTGATATGTCTAACCTCGAAGTCGAATTCTCTCAAGAAGGCTAACCACCTTGCTTGTCTTGCATTGAGATCTGGTTGGTTAAACAGATATTTCACCTCGCTATTATCCGTTAATAATAGGAATTTTATGTCCATTAGATAGTGTCGCCACATTTTTAAGGCCTGCATTACTGCTGCCAATTCTAAGTCATGTGTGACATAATTTCGCTCGTGTTCTTTTAGTTTCTGGGACTCATAACAAATAATGTGTCCTTCCTGAGTTAGGACACCACCTAGCCCTTCTTTACTTGCATCAACACATACAGTGAAGTCTTTATCTAGGTCTACTACTTTCAATATGGGAGTAGTTGTCAATAATTCCTTTAATTTGTTGAAGTTGTCTTGAGACTTCTCTGACCAATTAAACCTGGTTCCTTTCTTTTGTAATGAGGTGATAGGGTAAGCTATCTTGGAAATCCCTTCTATAAACCTGCAGTAATATCCAGTGATTCCCATGAACGACTGTATATCTGCTACATCTTTAGGTATTGCCCATTCCATAATGGATTTTGTCTATTTCGGGTCTACGACAATGCCCTCTGCTAAAATTACATGTCCAAGATATTATATTTATTTTTGATAGAAGTCACACCTGTCGAATTTGGCTTACAATTTGTGCTTCATCAATGTTTGCAGAACTATTCTTAAGTGTTCCTCATGTTCCTCCTCCATCTTTGAATAGACCAGAATATCATTGATAATTACTACCATGAACTTGTCCAAGTACTGACTGAAAATACTGTTCATTAGGCACATAAACGTGGTTGGAGCATTAGTGAGTTCGAAAGGTATGACTACGAACTTGCAGTGTCCATATATTGTCCGAAAAGATGTTTTGTTTATGTCCTCATATTTTATCTGAACTTGATGATAAATGGATCATAAATCCAACTTTGAAAAGATATTGGCCCCTCCTACTTGATCAAACAGATCATTTATCCTTGGTAAGGGGTATTTATTCTTAATAGTCATTTTGTTCAACTATCTATAATCGATACATAGTCTTAGAGTACCATCTTTCTTTTTCACGAAGAGGACTGGTGCTCCTCAAGGTGAGACACTTGGTCTAATATACTCTTTGTCCAACAATTCCTGTAATTGTATTTTTAATTCTGTCAGTTATAGTAGACTTATTCGGTACGACACTTTTGAGATGGGAGCTGAATCGGGTAGTAGGTCTATGGAGAATTCTATTTCCCTTCTGGGGGGTAATTCTGGTATCTCATCCACAAACATGTCTCTGAAATCACATAGAACATCAAAGTCTTCCACCTTTGGCTTATCTTATTTTTCTGCTAGATTCGTCACTTGGATGGCATAAACTTGACATCCCTTTCTCATACATTTCTTTAGTTGCATCGCTGAAATTTTTCTGACTGATACCGGTTTTGGTATACCTTGGGTTGTCCTGGTAGTGCCAAAATCATCCTTATAGCTAAGTATCTTTGTATAACAATATAATATTGTTTTGTGTCATTCCAACCAATCCATCCCAATAATCGTATCGTGAGATCCTAGTGGTAGGATGTTCAGATCGGTCCTTATAGTTTGACCATCTAAGATGAACTCAAAATCTGAAATATAGTCAATTACTTTCCTTTTAGTACCTGTTGCTAGTTGCACAAGCCATGATTTTGCGAGATTTAGTCTCTTAAGTTTATTTGACTCTACTACCTTCAGAGTAATATAACTTAATGTTGCCCCACGGTCAATTAAAATAGAAATTCCATTGTAATGAATTTTACCTTTGATTTCTACCACTGAGGATTGGTGGTCAGTTTGTCGGCCATCAATGGCTACATTTATCCGATGTACGCTCCTGCCCACGTCTCCCATTGTCGAGTTTTCTTGCAGATTATGAATGGCAGTTCTGTTTGCTGAAATCAAATGTGGATAGTTCCTCCTTAGATGAGGCTCTCCACATTCCCAACACTCTAGTGGCTCATGAGAGTTGTCCCCAATCTTCTTCATTCCCAGGTTTACCGGTTTACCACTGCTCAGCGTATTCGGGTGGTTGAAGTGAGAATATTTTCTCAGGATACCTTTTACTATGTTCCGATGCGGAGCTCGCTGGTATCCCTTCTTCCGCTGGTTCATTCGATCTTGCTTCTTATCCTTCTAGGCTTTGGGAAACTCCACCCGTTGCTTATACTGATCATAGCACATTCGTGCTTTCTTGAATACTTCACTAAAGGATTTGGGGTTGTCAAACTCTATCCTGTCCATGTAGGACGGTGGTAAGTAGCTTAAGAATCAATGGATTTTTACCTTATCCTCTCAAATGTATGGTACAAACCTTAACAGTTCCAAAAATTTATTTATAAGGTCCTCCATCGTCATTTGTCTGAGTCGTAATAGTATTGTTTCTTGAAATACTTCTTAAAGTCAGACCATTCCAACTATTTCTCCTTTAGGCCCTTGGCTAATTTCAGATATTGCCACCAAATACTGGCCTTTCCTTTCAGATTGTAGATGGCCATCCTGACCTTCATGTTGCTCGAATAGTTATAGATTTGGAAGTACTTTTTGATGTCCAACAACCATGCCTCTGCTTCTTCTCCTGTCATGGACTCTCCATCAAAGATAGCATGTTTAATCTTTTTAAATTCTCCTTCAGGGTGGTCTACTTGTTTTCTTTTTCTGTCCCTTTTAGTTCCATCTTTAGTTGGGGGCGTTCCTTTAGACAAATTGTCTCCTTTTTCTATTTTTGGCACGGAGTTCTTGGAGTCTCTCTTGATAAATTCTTCATCATTATTATTGTCTTTAGGGATTTTCTTGGTCACTATACTTCACAGCAGGACTTCGTTTATCTCTTGTTGTTCTTGTTGCACCTTCTTCAATTTTTCATTGTCGGTTTTAAATATCTATAGTTCAACAATCAAATTCCTCATTGTTTCCAACACTTCTGTGGGTGAGATTTCGTCACTATTGTTCCTTGTATCCCTAGGAGGTCTTTGCTGTGGATTTTCTTCCATCTTTTTTTCTACATTGTCCTAAGTTCCCATACTTAATCACCAAAACAGAAAAAACTTTATGTTTGTAACCAAAAGATTTATTAGTTTTTATATAAAACATGATATATACCAAGCACTACAGTGGTCCTATTCAGGCCTAGTGTTGTAACTTTTTCTCTGATACCATATGTAATGAAGATTAAAATTATCATAATTTTTTTTTTCTTTGGTACATTATTTACCATTTATCTTCGTTTAGTCAACTCGTATGATGGGTACTTACATTTTGTTTTTTCTTAGCATAACCTAGATCAACACTTAAGAGAGGTTCCCATCGAATACAAGTAAATTTTCTAACTCATATGTTACTATAAAGACTTTAATACAATACCCATATCTACCTATACACTCAGATTCAAATTTTTGTTCCCTTGTTTAATATAATAGGGCTATTTGGATTTTCCACATAAGTTTGTATCCCTGAGAGTTAATGCTTGTACTCCTACCTAGATGTTTCAACATCAGAATTCAAATCCTAGACATAATATGCACTAGGAAGAGGTTTAAGGATATTAAAGAAGATTTATGGGTGGTTTCAATGTGTTTTCTTTGATGGCTTCATTTTGGTTATGATACAATTTGCCTCCACCATAACGAATTGAACCCCGACCAATTCCGCACCATTCTCTGTGTAACTAAACTAACTAACCCTCCTCTTCCTATTGGTGTAATGGAAAGATAACTTCAATGACAAAATTTTAGCGACGCAATAGTTTCACTGGATAGTCGTGGATTTACTGTTATTAACTTCAGTGTTAAGGGAGATGGATGTACATTTCAGGAGGAGTTAAGGCTTTTTTGTGAAATTAATTAGGGTCTTCTTAAACATCAATCCTGATGACTCTCCCTCATGTTATTCCCAATCCTGGTGCACCAACTTTTCCTTAGCGAATGGAATGTACCTCCCATGCTATAAAGAGTGGTAGTCATCCCTCTTAGGTTTTGGCGGTCTCTCTTCTGCCCTTGTGTCTCCAAAGGAGAGGGTTCTATATTATGCATTCCTCCATAGGGAAAGACTACCGCCTCTACGGGCAAAATTCAGTTGAGTCGACGGCAACACCCGACTACCTGGTAAGTTTTTTTTTAAGGGAACTGTCGTATCTCAAGTTTGAAACAAAGTTCATAGTTTGGTTTATGCAAAGAAAGAATTTACTTCCTGTAACCTTTACTATGAATTTAAAGGCCCTCTTTACTTCCGACACTTATGTTCAGAGTCTACATGTTACTCCTTTCTATGACTGTAGAAGAGGTTTCTCACTGTATACGAGAGTCACTACTCCATACCTCTTTGAACCTGAAGTCATACCTCGCAGCCACTGTTTGTACCATGTGGGTTTATTTCCAGTTCATTTCTTTTTTTTTACCCTATGGATCATATTTGAAAGGCTCCAAGAGAGAAAAATAGGGTCACGGTGGATTCTTAACATCTTTGTTTCTCCTCTTCAACTGATGTATATTATTGGTGGTAAGGTGGTGGTTTACCGAGATTTTATCCCTTACTAAATTAGGGTACTTTTCACGAGATCTTCTATTGGTTTTCTGTATGATGTCATTCCTTATGTTCTTCTTTTTATGTTCGTAAAGGGTTTTTAATAAGAGATTTAACTCTTGAGTTCGCAATGCTACTTTATTTTTCAAAGTAATTGTTTAATTTTGTATAAATGGGATTCTCTGTATTAATTGTGGGATTATGTTTGTTGTGAGGGTACCCACCAAATGTTCTAGGGACCATCCTCCCCTCAGCCAGGGTCGATTACAATACAAGGGCATGACAACTGGAGGGTGCGGTGTTTCGGCCCCCAAGTTAAGTATTCTAGCATAACTTTGGTTATCAATTTTCCCTTTCGATTCTATATTTAGAGTCTTACTCTCTACTTTACTAATGTTTTCTATGATGGCCAAATGTAGGTATGCCCACTTCACGGCGCAGGTATTTGGCCTCTACTTATTTTGACAAAGGTACTCTAGTTTTGAAATGTGGCTCTCAACCTGCTTCTAAATTCAAAGCATGGAGGTCATGATTCTGTTCGTAGATTTTTGTTGTTAAAAGTAACATTACTCATGCTCTAATTTCCTATGCCGGATGTCTGAAGGTCAAATCCTGTTTGTTTTTTTTTTGTTAAAGTTCCATTTAAGGAGATATATACAATCGAGCATGATGTAGGGAAATCAGAGATATGCTAATGCTAGAAATTGGTTGAAACAGATCTAAGTTTATGGTTGGGAAAACTCTTAAATATGTAAAGTTTAGTAATGGAGGAATATTATTTTTCTATCTGGAAATAGCTTATCCTCAACATTCTGTACATTAATTCTGTAATTTAAAGTATTCAAAAATCTTTAAAACAGTTAAAATAGCCATCACTTCTTGACTTTATGAATGTATGTATGATTAGTCTCTTGTTAATGCAATTCGTATTTGGAAAATTACCCCAACGGGGATCATTCAGAGGCGGGTTATCGCATTTCCAAGTCTCTTCTTATTGTAGATTCTTGTCTTTCGAACGGTTGCATCTTCAGAATAGATTGCATTACTCTGTAATCTCTTAAAATAGCTTTCTATAAAATGTGAAGCAAATTTAATAAATATCCTAAATGGTAATGCTACAGTCATAAAAAAAAAATTCTCTCTACGCACAACATATGTAAGATGTGTCATACGTTGATAATGTATCAACAAAATCATTTATTCATTTTTCTGTAGTATGATCCTAGCATGAATATATCGTTATGTTTAGGGTAGTCTTGATCCTTTGATTGTGTTCATCCAAATATGCTTCGTTATTCTAGTTCTATCCATGTTCAACTATATATGTGATTCTATTTAGGAATTAAAATTGCAGAATGAAATATATATGCTTGTAATAGATTTGTTCGTTCATTGATACATATTCGATTCTACTTAAGGTTTTAATTTTAGGAAACATTTCCATATTTAAATCCTACAATCTATTCACTGAATTCTATGAGGATATCATATATTTAATATTTACGTACAGGTGCTAAATCCATAGTAGAGGTTACTAGGGAATGATTCCAGAATTGATATGTAAACTATTCGATAGTAAAGTGGACTGTATATTTCATGAAATCGAACATCCTTTGTCTAAGCTATTGAATGCATACCAACTTTAAGGTTTCCACTATATCAATGACCCATTCATCCCATAGAGGCAGAAATACTGAAATTTAGATACAATAAATGACTTACAACAATTATACTCTCATTAAAGAAAATACTAGAAAACCATTTCAGTTCAGATATAAAAATCATTCAGACAGATAAGGATTAGAGTAGCATATCTGAACTAAACTCGTGGAAAAACAAAGGGAACAACCACGTTCCTCCCAACCGTAGAACCGAGCAGCCAAGATCACTTGCATGGTTCACCCCCTAGCCTGACCATGAGTCCATGAGGGCGAACATGGAAATCCTTCTTCAACAATGTCCTTCAATTCAATAGCTCGCTCTTGCCTCACACTCATTCAGTGCTCATAAAAAAAAGGAAAAAAAAAATCAATAGTCTCTTTTCCAACATACTTGACAACGTCATGCCTCCTCACATATGCTTATTTATTAATTTCCTAGGTCTTTTTTCCCTCCCTTGGGAATTTTTGCAACTTCCTAAATCCCTAATTTTCAGGGGCTGCCAATGGCCAAATCACTAATTTGCCACTTGTAAAAATCAGCCTAGGGGTAGTTCCAACATGTTCCCCACTCATGGACTCATGGTCAACTACTTTTAACATAGTTGTTCCATTTGTCCTCATGCAATCAATATAAAATATTTTGTTTTTAAACAAGTGTCATTGTCAAATAGTTAGTTGGGTCAAATCAGAGCTCTGCCCAACAGTCATAATAATTTATTACAAATAACAAGTTCGAAATTCAGAATTGCCATAAATGGCAAAAATTTTCCAAATTCGAATTTACTAAAAACAAAATAAATTTCCAAAAATATTTTATTTGGGGGATGTCACACATTTTTTATTATATTAAATTTTGTTTACCTAGAATGAATAAAAAAAAACAAAAAATAAAGGAAGTGTAAAGTTTGAAACTTATGATTATAATTACTTTATTATATTAAAAAAAATTTAAACTAACAAAAATAAAAATAAGTAGGATGAATAAAAAAACCTAAACATAAAAGAACTATAATTTTTTAAAGTTATGATTATAATTATTATATACATTGATTCTGGAGCAATTTACACTAACAAAATGTGAGTAGATCAATATAAAGAATAAAAATAACATAAGTTTTGAAAGTTAAATTTATAACTACTGGATAGATTTTGTAATTTACAATACACAAACAATAAATATAATAAACAAAACAATCAACAATACAAAGGTGATT
>SNQJ01S0027570.1:77296-89171 GCA_010110895.2 Picea sitchensis | reverse complement strand
ATAGGTTCTCCTTAAGTTTAGCTTGTACAATATTTTTAATATTGCCAATATTCTACAAAATAATTTTTTCTTTAATTCCCCAATGATTTAGCGAAGACTTGGAATCATTATGTCATCTCCATTTGAGTCGTTGTTGATTTTAGCTAAAGTTTGAAGCAATTTTGAGAGCCTCGTGTCATGCATGTTGTTTATATTGTTCTTGTACATTAATTAACTAATCATATTTGTGCTCTCAATGGGGGAAATGCTCACTTCTATGAGGAGGATAAGATATGGTGTATTGCTTTTACTTTTGAGATTATAAGTTATAAAATTCTTATGGATGTTCTCTATATTTCTCTAGGATTCTCAAGCGATACTGCATCCCCAAACATCACATCCATACAAAATAAAAGGAATGACAAGAGTATCAAATAAGATCTTTTTCTTATCCGATAGTCAAAGGTCTACTAATTAACAATTATTTTCAATCACATAATAATGTTTCCACCCTCTATTTATCTTTTTATGAACACTATAGTTCCAGTTGAGTTTGTGATGAATATGAATTCAAATATGTTTGTACTAAGGCACTTTCATCAAGATATTGTTGTAATATAAAAAATTATCGTAGTTGATCTTGTTGGATTTAATGATCATAACCCTCATTTTGTTAGTGTTCACAGTCATACGTGTACTAGTGTATAATTCCTTGAGGATTCTAAGCTCCTTACCAAGGTCATAGGAATTACTTTCCATAAGAAAAATATCATTGGCATAGAGAAGAGGAACGATGACTATAGTAGTAAGAGTTAGTCCAACAAAACTTGTAGCTTCCAAACAATCCCATAACTTGTCAATGTAAATGCAAAAAAAGGTAGGGGATAGGGGACAACCTTGCTTGACTCCTATGTTGCAAAAAAATTCTTTTGACCAACCCTCAATGATCCTAAACTTGGCAATAATGTTCTCATAAAAGCTTACTACAATAGCTCTCATCCTAGAGGGAACTTTTATATCTCCTAACCTATTCCAAAGCTTGGTCCTAGGCATAATGTCAAAAGATTTCCTAAATTTAATGTAACAAAAAACAAGATTGGTTTTAATGTTGTGACACTCTTTTGTAATTATCCTAAGCATGATAAGGTGGTACACATTTAAATGATAACCCGTAAAACCGGCATGACCTTTATCTCTTTTTCTGTGACTTTCTAGCCACATGATTATCTTCTTTTCCCAAACACTTCCATATAGATTGGATAAAATGGGGCTAACCATAATGGTCCTATAATTAGAGGGATTTATTTTATCCTCACTTTTTAAAATAGGTACAATGAGGATTTAAGTCCAAGATTTAGGAAAGCACTGCTTGACTACTAAATTGAAGAGTTTGTGTATGTAACGGATCAAAATAAGCCCTCCATTTCTTAATGTTTCATATTGGTATCCATATATGTACTTATCTTTCCAATTTGCATGTCTCTTAACCCCAAAATTTATGTCTTCTATAAAAAAATCAACATTTTCTATAGAAACTTTTGGAATTTTGTCCAAGACATTACTAGATTCATAAAGATTTTTAAGGTAGTAATTCCAGTGTATCAAGGGATCATAGCATTTTATTTAGTTTTACGAGTCATAATTTTCCTCCATTTTATTTACTTCCTTTTCTCCTTTTAATTAGGTTTTTGTATCTATTAATATTATTATATTTCAATGACTCATTGGAGGCATCCGTAATGGATTTTATAGCATTTTTACACTCATTATCATACCAAGGGTTGGAAATTCTATTATTCTTTATATACAAGACTTCGATAAATAAAAATTTTATGGAGCTAGAGAGGATTGTTGTAAAATTGTGATAGTTGTCTTCAATATTGATTTTATATGATAAAATATTTAATTTGGTGTTTAAGTCCTTTAAGAAGAGATCAACTTTATTTTATTTCAAAAAGAAAATGCCTTTGGTTACCAAAGTTATATTCAAGGGGTTTTATGCATGATAAAGTTTAGAGTTAGGGTTAAAGGTCTATGATTAGATCTATGCTCATGGTTGTTTAAAAGGTCAAAATTTACTATTTGATTATAAATATGGATATTTAATATCAGATAATCCACAACACTACAACCCAGCCCAAGGATAAAAGTCACCTCGTTATATTTCAACCACTTCATTATACCATTGCAAATGATTAGATATTGAAAACTACAAATCTTGATTATCTTAGTACCATGTAAATTCTAAATCAAGTCTTCTAAATTTATCTTCTATATATTAGCTAGAAGAAGGTCCTCATCTAGCCATAGAGGATTAGGGTTGGAATCATGGTTTAAGATAATAACTTGATTAGTTTCATTTCTAGAATTAAAGTCACCTAGCATGAGGATACTACCTTCATTTCACATAATGTAAATATCTTGTTCTAAGATTTTATAGGGACACTTTTTATCTAGATTGTTTTTTGTATAAAAGGTAGAATTACTAGGAGAAAAATAACAAATTTCTATATACATATTCTTAGCATTGATATCTAAAATCTCCATCCAAATGAACTAACTAAGAGGGTTTTTTTTATGAAGACGAATGTGAGGAGAAATCTATGTTCTTGTTTAACAAGATATGCCTCCAACCCCTCTATGAGAGAATTTGTTGTTCAATACTAACCACAATATAAATCCATATATGTTAGGGACCTCATATTCCTCATGCTCCCAAGTTTCTACCAAAAATTTAATATGAATTTCACTTGGGATACAACTTAACATAGGCCCTTTGATCCACGAAAAACCCTCATAGTTCTAATAAAGGATTCAAAGTGTCTCGAATGTATATTTATTGTTATCATTTTTGTCTATGTCTCTAATAATAACTTTTTGGTTCCTAATTATTGTCCATTTTCGTTTCTTTCTATATTACTTTACCTTTTGAACCTCCTTCCTTAATTTATATCAATATTCTAGAAAGAGGTATTCATTTATAAATATTTCATATTATTTTAAGTTCGAAACTTTATTAAGTATGTCATATTCATGGGAATTAGAGTTTACCATAACCCTAATCAACACATTAGTACCCTAGATTCTGGATTGATTCAAGGTACCCTATAGAGTTATGGCATTAGTGTTATGTTTTGATTTTGATTATTAATTATTTGGTGCATTAATTATAGTATGTGAAGGAATAAAGAACATGCTTTCCAATAAATCCACATATGGTTAATGTGGTTGTATAGAAGTGTACAACATACCAACAGAAGAGGAGGAAAAACAATCCAATTTCTACCTACTAGCACTCCTTTTTCATGACCTATGTTGAAAATCTAGGCACACTTTACTTGGAGGTTTCATGTTGTCATGAGGGTAGGACACATATTTGGTGACTCGCAAGGTTTGTATAAGGGACACACAATAAAGTGATAACCTTATTATTCAATGACCACAGGTCTCTTAACAATCTTGTAGATTTTGTGGTTTTAAACTAGAAATTGCAATGATTCTTCTAGTACATTTTGTATGATGTGAGAGACCTCATCCTAATGATACAAATCAATAATAATAATATGAGTTCAATGTCAGTAATAACAATGTATTAAATGGTTTAGTGAAAATAAGTGAAAGAAGGTTGAGAAAACACACAGAACTCCTTATTTAATTCATACACTATTAAATACAATGAACAAATGTACTCTATAGTCAGGTGAGGATGGGTATAACCCTACTTGCATAGATTAGAATATTTGAATGTAATGTTCGATTAAATTATGATAATGAATCACCAATTCAGTTCCAACATAGACTTGGTAGTTTGAATACAAAGTTAAGCCAATAAATTTCGATTAAATTATTACAATGAATCACCATCTTAGTTCCAACTTAGACTTGGTATTTTGAATACAAAGGTAAACCAAGAAATTCCAATAATTGTTGAAATCTATTTGCAGCTCTTTTCCTTAAAAAAAAAAAATTAAAAGATTTTGAAATGGTTTTACTGTGAGATATTTAAATTTGTATGCTAAGCATATTATAAGATATGATATTTAAATTTGTATGGTAAGCGTATTTATAAGATATGATAAATTGTTTAACTAATGAGAAAATATGTTATAACTCTGAAAAAATATGTATGTTATAACTTTGAAAAAATATGTATATTATAACTTAAAGTTGTAATAGAATTATTGTATCTTTTCAAAGTAGGATTAAGAAAGTATTTGATTTATTAGATTTGTGTGGTGAGCATTATTTCGAGAGGTATTTGGATAAACCACAATATTTTTATTTGTTTGTCTACATTGCAGATCCATATCATCTTTTTGTCTTTGAGTTTTATGTCTCAAAGATGTAATATAATATGGATCCAAAATGTAGAGAAACAAATGAAAATATAAAACCCGAAAACAAAGAAGTGATATGTATCTAAAATGTAGATAAACAAATGAAAATACCATAGTTAATCCAAATACCTCTCGAAATAAGAAATTATTTTTGATACATTATGGATATGAGAAGAAAAATGTAGCATAGACTCTATATAAATAAAATAAAAATAGAAAAAAAAAGCATCTTATTAATAGTACATTTATGAGCAACTTTTGGTTGACTTGCAGAGGTTGTAGCAAAATACATAAACTATTTTATTAAGATTAAATAATACATAAAATGGTTCGTAGTAAGAAAATTGACATCGAGTGGTGTGCTACATATGGTATAAGAACGACATTCAATACATTAAGACCTTGCACCCATTTACAATTTTGGACAATTTTTTTTTATTAGTTATTTAAGTGAAATATAATCAATTAATCAACTTGATAGAAAAAGAAAAGGAAAATGTCCATCTCTACCTCTACCACTACTTATACCTTCACTCCCTTCCCAAGGAAGACGAACATGTTCAAGGACCAAGACATGTACCTATTGGTGACATCATAAATATGATGTGTTCATTTTAAAGGATGTTTGACGAACTAATAAAAAAATTGAAAAGAGAAGAGGAGAATTGTTTGTTCTATTGAAGGGTCGTAAGATCGTGTAACTAACCATGTATATAGAGAGATGGGAAAAGTTAAATCTCTATGTTTTTGTGGTTCTACTAATGGAAAAGTAGTTCAAGACTCATTGGGGTCTTATGGGTAACCAAAGTATCATTATATTCAACTATTTTGGGATCTTATTATATAGTAATAGGAATGGACTAGTTAGATATTCATGAAACAATATTAGACTGCAAGCATAAGAAGATTTATTTTATAGACAATGCAGGACACAAAATAATTTTTTGTTGAGATGAATAGAGAAGTGTCGTTAAGATTTGTCTAAACATTAAAACTAAATAAATGTATGAGAAAAGGATATAAATTATATGTTGTGATAGCTATGAACTAGAAGGAGGATACAACTAGTATAGAACAATATATAATATTATCATAATTTTCAAATGTGTTTCCAAAGGAAATGCTTGGGTTACTACAAAAGAGAGAATTGGATTTCTTCAACCAAGAATGAAACCTATCGCAAAGGATCCTAACCATATGACAACTCTAGAGTTATGAGAATGATATATCTGTTGGCCCACAACAACCCCCTTCTTTTTTTCCTTAATCAAAATCTAGGGTCCCTCTAAAGTTTACTTGTATTCTTAGTTTGTTTCCCTTTGAATCAAATTTACTTTAATTTTATTGGTCATTACCTATTCCTTATTGAATTTATCTATTGCTTATCACTCCTTCTTCTGAGCTATGATAATGGCTTGGTTGAAAACATGGAGTAATAAAAATGATTTTACAGAAAGAAGGTTTTTGTGACACATCTTTTCTATGAAATCTGTTCACATTTTATCAAATTGGAATGAAGGAGAGACCGAATTAGGTCTATGGTAATACACAGTATGTTATGAAATGTATTAAATATTATAAGCCCTTGTAACATCCCACCCTATTGAGCACATGTTATCTACTTATTCTTTGAGGACACTTACGTGGAAGTGATATGGCTATAGTAAATGCTTATTTGTTTCGATGGTGGATTTTTATGATGATGTTGATGGGTTGTGATTTATTGTCATTTGATATGTATGTATTGACAGATGCTATTGAAAATTTTACATGAGTGTGTAGGACACGTGTTTTATTCTGGATGTCGATGGCATCAATGGACCTCCTTGGGCTCCGGAATGAGTCACATAGTGGATTGAGTTTTGTTTGAGTATTTCATTTTACACATATTTTTCATATGATTGATTTAATATGGTTATGTATATGTATTAGTGAAAGTGTTTTGTCAATGGATGCATGTTAACGATGCTTTCAAATTTGACTCACATAAGGAGTAAAGGGGTCACGCATATAAACTAGATATTGGGGGAGAGGTGTGACAACATCCCTGTCACAACCTACTATCACTCCCATCGTGGCTCAAATTGTAGGTTAACGATTATCTATTTTGAGAGATCCACGATGTCATGAAGGAAGACTGACACAGTCTCTCCAAAGATTCTAAAGGATGCGTAATAAGGAAAAGTCTTTATTCCTCACAATCCCTTAGTCTCTCAGAAGGTCGACCGAGTGGAGTGTTGACTCCAAGGGTTGGTCAAACTAATAAAACAAGTCAAAAGACGAGTGGAACCCTTGGATCACATTAGTGCGTCTCGAAAGGCACATCGCATAATTTAAAAAATCGATTCAATGAATCTAGGTGGTGTAGAAAACAATGAATTGATTTGACATTGTCGGATTTAAAATAATTAATTAATGAGTAATTTTATTAATTTTAAATCCCCATAAAAGTCTAAGCCAATTCTAAGACAAATCCCAAGTCTAAGTTTAGTTAGGGTACTAAAATAAAATGTTAAATAAAATAAAATATTAGAGATAAATCAATCTAAAGAAAAAGTGAGATAAATCTAAAGATTTGATATAATGCACATGTGTGCAAGAAAATACTAAAATGAAATTTTAAAATAAGAAAGAAATAAGTATGAGAGAATAGATGTACACATAGAATGGTATCTAGAGTCTAGCTACCACTAGTCTAACTAGAAGAAGACTCATATTCTAACTCTAACTAAGATTTAGTAAAGATTCAGTCATTAAATAAGAATATGGGGAATAAAGAGACAACTAGGAGCGATTTAAGGAAGGAAATTGACTTTTAATTTAAATAAAATATCTACTTACTTGTGCACATTGGGGAGAGGGTAACAAATGTGAGGGTGAAATAATACTAATTCATTTAATTAAAAACAAAATTACTTGTGCATGTAAGCATGTGTCAATAAGAAATTTTCTATAAAGAAAAGGAGTAGGCTAATTTGGGAGCAATCTTCCCTCTCGAGTAGATTTACGACAGTCCCTTTCTGGCGACCCCTGGTGTGTGCATTATCCCCTAGATCCTCTACCTCATAGAGTACATTTTCAACACCGTTGTATCTTGCAGCTGCCAAGTTAACCGTCGTATCTTGCACCTATCGATTCTCGATGCACTGGTCCACGGAATTAACGTAGGGAGTTAATTCACCACCAAACATTAACTCCCTGCATTAATTCACCACCAAAAATTCACTCCTTCGACCCTGCGTCCTCCAATGTAGCATACACACCAGCGCATACCATTCATTCGACTAAAGCTTGGAGCTAGCACACGGTAAGCCACACTAGCGCTTCGTTCACCCTTTATTCAACCAGAGCATTGAGCGAGCTTCACGATAAGCCATCTATGCTTGATAATTCTTAGTAGGACATTTGAATTCAAGAATAATGATGAGATTTGGGGAAGATTGCTACTCGGGGGGGAAGATTGCTCCCAAGTTAACCTACTCCCCAGTAAATATTACTTTTGGGAATGAAAACACGTGCCCATGCTCCTCTTCATTAGGTGTTATATCCTACTTTACATTTACATCCCGCTTCACCTCTGAAAACTGCATCAATGGCAAGTGACAGACTGAGTGCTTTGCCAGACATATTACTCTCCTCTAATGTTCTTTCTAAACTCTCTTTAAAATATGCAACGCATTGTTCTGTGTTATCTAGTAGATGGCGATACCTTTGCACTTTATTAACCCATCTCAAATTTACCAGTGAATGTTTCAGTGACGGAGAAACAACAAAATGGGCAATTAATAGTGTCTTGTTCTTTCATTCTGCTCAGCTTGAAAGTTTTGAACTTTCAACTTCCATGGGTGATATTGAGAAAGAGAATATTGGTAAATGTTTTCAGAAATGGGTTCAATGCATATCTTCGAAAAGAGTGAAACAAATTGCTCTCAGCAATATTTTGATTGGCAGTTTCTTGGATGTTCCAACTTCTCTATTTTCTTGTGAATGCCTAACATTATTGAAGCTCAAGTGGGTTTTCTTTATACGACTACCCCCTTACTTCAGTAGTTTCAGACACCTTGTGACCTGTTCCTTATCATTCATCTATACAAATGATGATATACTTGACTGTTTTGTATCAAAATCCCTCTTCTTGAAAATTTGATTGTTCAACACTGTACAGGGCTAAGAAATGTGAAATTTTTTGCAGTAACCTTTATTTTTCTCTCGGTAGTTTTGCAATAATGTTTATTGTGGCCTAGAAAATGCTATTCCTGGTGGCATCTGAATATTTCAACAATGCTCGCTTTTTTTGTTTAATATCTTCAATCCGATAGAGTTTTACAGCCCTTAAATTAAATTCCTAACCCTAGGAAATCATAATCATCTAAAAGTATTCAAATTGTAGAAATTCTCAAGTAAAGATATTCCAAAACTTTTAGGTGAAGGATCTGTTACAAAATTATGTGAAAATTTTACAAGCTTTACCGTCTATACAACACTGCTCATAGCAATCAGTAAGTAATTATACTAGCATAATATAACTTTAGGAATGCATGCCATACCTGCTACGCCTATTGTGGCAGCGACTGCAACAAAATAAGATTTTATGTATATTCTACTTATTTTAGGGTAAATGTGAATGGCTGATTAAATTAGTTATCATTTCTTTAATGGTTACCTGGTTGATCCTGCCAATAGTCATATGCTTGTAGTATCAAAGATTAAACCATGCATGTAAAAGTATAATCACATAAGTATTTATGTGTGTAATGCCACTTAAGATGTGTGTAGCCTTATAAGTGTATATCGTCATGGAATTGAGAAACCTGATCATATAACAGATATAGAAAAACAGATCCATGCACTAACAAATTCATTACTTTTAAGATATTTGATGAACCTGATGTAATTTTTGTTCCCACAGGCCGATATGCTTTCAAACTATATGGAATAATGTTGTCCTTTGTATTCATAGTATACTCTAATACAGTCTGTTAGGTGTGCTCCTAGTTTCATTTTCCAGTTCACATTAAAAACAGATCACAACTTTGTTGCAGATGCAATGTCATCTTCAAATAATTTCATTAATGCCCTCTTTCCCTCTATATACATTATCTAACGAAGGATATTTATATGTCTTTACTCCACACTCTAAGTCGATCATGATGTCACCAGACTTGTGAGATTCACGCGTATGATGAATTTGTGCTTCCTGGGCGTCCGATTTTGTTGTCTGAATGTCGTTTGCCACTGTAACGATCCTGTATAAGTTGTTTCATGGAACGTTTACCTGCAGTGACGATGCCCGTTAGACTCCATTAGCGGTTCATTCTTCTTCATCATTTTCAGTATTCACAAAGTATACAAATTAAGAATAGTTTCGACTTAATCTGAGCCCTTTTTCAATTAAATTGTCAGATAAGACATAATTATATTCAAATGTATTCTCTCTACAGAAAGAAATAATGAATCTCTCAAGAGTCTGTCCAAATCTTAACACCCGCTAGAAAACCTTCAACATCATTTATCGACTATTAATCTTGAAATCTTTAAGATTTCAAGAATTTTGTCACTAATTCACACTATAAGTTCGAAAGAAAGCATTCATCACTCTTGACATAACCATTGTATTTTATTAGCTGGAAAAAAAATCAAGAATAACATTAAAAAACAATGATAAGGCTCAAATGACTAATTTATGAGATGGTGTGGTGATTGTTTTTAATTCTGAATCTTGGTATTAACATGGAAATCATTATAAGTTATATATGAGACATCACAAACTATGTTGCATGTATAAATGTCTTTATTAGCACACATAAGCTTAGATCTAATTTATAGAATAGATAGGCATATGGAATAGTTGCTTCTTATTTAAAAGTGTTTTTATCGTCATTCTAACATCGTTGTTTACATATTCATTTATAGGGAATTGAGAAAATGGCAGAAAATAGACATGAATGGGATGTAGTTATCAAAGGCATGAAACAAGTATTTTATTGTTTGGTTGGTGATTGTGTCAATATGACCAGATCAAAACTATGTGGCCTTAATCACCATCGTGCGATCAAACACAATCTCTCTCCAATTCCCCCACGCCCAAGAGGTCGAGTAAGACATGAGGATGTTAAATGTGCAATGAAATCACCAAGTAAGGTTAAAAGACAAAATGAAAAGATTCAATATGATGTAGATGCAAGGTTGTGTCGTGCACGAAAGCAGGCATATAAAAGATTTGTCAATGAAGAAATTATTTTCGCTGTAAGTATTTATTAACATTTGTAATTGTGTGTTTTTTTAATGATATAAATTAATTATTATTTGATTAAATTCATTGAAACTCATTTCCGCAGTCAGTTGCTACGTTTGATCAGCTCAATGATGATTCAAAGAAAAAAATTCATGAAAAAATGAATTGTTGGGATCAAAGTTTACCTCATAGATGTATGGACATAGCTAAATGCATAGATATTTCTTTACAACAAAAAGAAAGAACATGGCCTTCTAATGATGTAGGGGAAGAAGAGTTGGATGAGCATACCCATATATTAAACTCCGGAGAAACTAGTAATAACAATGAGTACACAATTGAGTCAATTTTTTTGCATTAATTGTTTTCAACAAATTTTAACTTTAGATTGTATTTATTTTTATTGTCAGTTGTATATTGATTCTCCATTTTTATTGATATGTCTAGCCTAATCAACAAAAATCCCCAGAGAAATCACTACATAGTTTTGTTGCTGAATATAGTTCAACTAACTTGGATATCCAACGAGCATCGAGTTGTCAACCATTACAACGCTCACCTAGATTTCAAAGGATTTTTAGGAAAGTAAGTTTTGCTTCAATACAACCTATTTCATAAAAAAAACTAAAATAAATATTCTATTTTTTTTTTCTTTTGTGATTTTTGATTCATTATATAGATTTTTTTTTTAATCTATACATTAGTGTGGATTTATGGTGCAGGTGTTTTTTTCAGAACCATTACAATCATTACAAACCCCAAAAGATGGTCAAAATATTGAAAAGAATGTAAATGAAACAAGCCAAATGCTACAAACATCTTTACATTCAATGTGGCAATGCAAAGTAAGTTTTCATGTATTTATACTTTTATATAATCATTAACAAAATTTTACATTTAATTATGTTTGAGTTGGATACTTATATCTTCTTTTAATTTTATGTTTAGAATAAAACATATACATCTCCAAAATCCCCTTTGCACACAAATGATGGTGGGAATGCAACACCTTTTTTCGAAATCCACCATAAACCACATTATCTTCAACAAATACAACATTCACCTCCACTTGAAGAAAAATTAGGAGAGGTAAGTTCTATACCCTGCAGTCATGTTTTTATTATAGCAATATCAATTTGGATATTTATTAATAGTGTTGCAACTTTTACAGGAGACAAAAAAGGAGAATGATTATGCTATGGTTAAGAGGACAAGAATCACACCAAAGGACTTGAAAGCACGTGGGTTCAAGTCTCGCAAACAATACATAGAGCATATATGTTCAACTAGTATTGCTCTCACAAAACCCACTAGGTTGGCTACT